>CBMN010036935.1:0-11309 GCA_000582825.1 Hordeum pubiflorum
CTGCATCCGCCGTCGCCCGAGGCAGGGCCGGCCACGCCGCCGCCGCCGCCGCCGCAGCCATCGCCGCCGCTTCGCAAGATCGGATGTGCCTCCACATGCGTATGGGTCCCGCCATCTTTGACACGCTGGAGAGAGGAGAACCCCCGCCGCCGTCGTCGGCCACCGGGCGCAGGCCGGCGGCGGGAGGAAGGGAAGGGGATTTGGGCCTGGCGGCTAGGGTTGGTGAGCCACCCGAGTCGCCCGAGCGGGGGGCGACACGGGGCGGTAGCCCACACGAGAATTCCATACATATTATTCATTGTTTATGTGTACGGTTCGTAACTCCACATACTTGACGATTGACAGAGAACTCGTAAATTGGCAAAGGGCTTCACGGCTGCACTTGGTTGCCGTAAGGTGGACGACGTTTCTCCTATGAGGTCGGGATCAAGTAGCCATCACTCATCCCGGGGCCGTGGTCGGCATGGTGAGGGAAGTGGTGTTCACATGGAAGCTTCAAGCCGTGCCCAAGAGGAGGAGCAGAATGATGGAGAGGACAAAGAGAACGATGAAGGGCACCAGCACGACCCTCAAGACGAGATTAACATCTCGCAAATGTCTGTTCCAACAATGGAAACTCAGTTTGTAAGTAGCCCTTTCGAGTTAAGGGAGAGGGGTCAACCAAGGAGGGAGAAAAAATATACTCCTGATGTCCTTCGTAAGGGGAAGAACCCCGCTACATCCACTCAGAATGTGGAGCAGGGGGGAGGAGCAAGATGAAGATGAGCCCCTAACTATCAAGAGGAAAAAATTGAAGAGGAAGCTTCCTGCACGTCGAGGCCCTAAACCAGTAGAAGAAGAAGAATCAGCATCGGGAGATGACGCTTAGTCTCCAACTTCGGGCATGCTACTTTTATCTATTTGTGGTTTTTATGAAACTATGTTCGTACTTTCGATGTCGTTACCGTGAACTACTAGTGTTTGTCGTGCACTCTGGTTATTTCGTTATGGTAGCGTTATGAACCTATGTATCGAACCTATTTGTCAATCCATGTTTCGATTCCCTGCGAATTTGTTATCCTTTTACGTTTATGAATCCAAATTTCTCCAAATTTCTCTAGATATTATATTGTGTTCTGGCATTATTGCAACTGCACACATTACTATGCTCGAACCTATGTATTTGAATCGTACATTACTTAGGGAAAAAAATTTAAATACATAAATATACACCAAACACACCAAGTAAGCAGTACAAAAAACTGTAAACCGGGGACAACGCCTTCGTGAAGGGCGTTGTACATCTAACTACAACGCCCTTAGCGGGGGCGTTATGCCGCAGGGTGCCGCGGGCATCCGGGCTGCCTTCCTTTTTGGGTCTGTTACTGCGCGGCAATAAGGAGGATTTTGCCGGGACATCCGGGACATAACGCCTTAGAAGGGGGCGTTATGCACCTGGGTGCGGATGTCCGCGCAAAATCCTCGATTTCTTCCTCTAGGCCTCTGTTACTGGGCGGCAGTAGCCCGGACATCCGGCACGACCAGCAGTATAACGCCTCCTTGGCCGGTGTTGTTCTTTTAAGCATAACGCCTCCTGCCCCTGTTTTCAGTTTCTAGTACTAAGTGATACTCCATTTTTTTTTCATGGTCTTAAGCATTTAATTAAATTTTAAAAAAATGTGTTTCTTAAAATAGGCACTGTGTACTTCAAAACCCAAACTTGATCCAACAAACTCGTATTTGAATTTGCTTCAACTTTTCGAAGATTTTAACACGAACTTAGGACTTACAAATTTATCTAAGTCACTTAGCAATCAACCATATCACATAAATAGTAACTTAACGCAAAAAACTTGTACTTGCATACGATCAAGTCTGACACATTTGCCATAAATTCGAAGAAGTCTCACAGATAAGTATCACACATCATACGAACAACATACGTCTGTCACATGACAAAAGTAAATGGCGCAAGCGATGCTAACCCCCTAACTAGTCCTTCTTCATGTCGTCGTCCGTGTCCTCATCGTCATTGTTGCGGGCACTTAGTACTAGAAACCCCAAGCGGTGCACGCCCACACGGTGCAACCCCACGCCGTGCACGCCCACGCGGTGTAACCCCACGCGGTGCACGCCCACGCGGTGCACGACCACGGCTGGTAGAGCCTTCCGCTTCTTCGATCTTCTTGGCTCTGCGCCCTCCCCCCCTCCACGGCGAGCACGCCCATGGGGAGCTCGGGCCATGGCTACAAGTGACAAAACCTTTGTAAATAGCTTAACAATAAACATCTGTAACTAACTTAAGATTTGAATATCATAATTACAAAACTAATATACCACCACCACTAACTACCTTTAAGCAAACTTCAAATTTAACAAATTAGAAAATTAAAACCTATTAAAACTACTACAACTACAATCCTAACAAATTATAAAAATAATTACCAATATAGTCTAACCACCTATGAACATAATTTAAATAGAATTGTACTATTAGAACACCACTACACACACAAGAACATAATTATAATTAGGATATTACTAATAACAACCATATTAGCATATTACCTAGTACTAAAACCACCACCACTAACAACATATGAACTAAATTTCAAATGTAACAAATTTTAAAATTAGAACCTATTACAGACTACTACAATCTAGAATGGTGGAAAACAACAACGCCATCACACCAATCTAATAAATAAACCTATTACAAATATAGGATGAAAAAACTACATTCAATCTAGGATGCAAAAACTAGGGTTTCCTCTCAACTAAGGTGGAAAACAAAGTCAACAACAAAAAACAACTACAAACCTAATGGAAACCACCCAAATCTAATAGAAACTAGATGAATTAGGGATTGGAAGAGTAGAGAATGGGAACTAGGGATCGGAATATCAAGGAACAAGAGGGGAAAAGAATGGAACATACCTTGACAACTCCAAAGGGAAGAACAACCCAACCAATAGGCCTCCGATCTGTCCAAATACTTAGGGAATGGAGAGGGGAAGAGGGAGAGGCGGAGAGGGAAGAGAGAAGAGGAAGAGGAAGAGGGAGAGGCGGTTTGGAAGAGGGAGAGGCGCGGGGATGGCCGTTTCGGTTATAAAGGACCATAACGGCTCCATGGGGGGCGTTATGTTGCAGGGGTACAACGCCTCCATCGGGGGCGTTATGGTGCCAGCCACGTGGGCCAGGCGTTGACCTCAGCCCTGACCATAACGCCAAGGCCCAGTGGCGTTGTCCTAGAGAACATAACGCCCCCAAGGCGGGCGTTATTGGAAAGGGTCAGTTTTTGAAATTCGTGAATCCCTGGGTCAGATCGTGAATTTGCTACGCAAAATGATTATTTTAATTAAAATTCACCCTTCCATCTGGTATTCGTTTTCAACATCAAAGAAGACACCGGCGGTGACTATGTCACGTCGGCGTGTGTGTACTCATCAGAAACCGGCACGTGGACCGAGCCAATCTCGGTGCACGCCGACGGCGAGATATCCTTCACCGATTATTCCAGCATGCTCGTTAGGAGGTCATTACTGTATTTCTTGTCCGACGAGGGGGTCATCGTGGAGTATGATTTGGCAAGACATGACCTAACTGTATTCGGCGCACCACCCACCGAGTCCTACATAGATGAACCAGAGATACTTTGTCTCGTCCTGGCGGAGGATGGTGGAATGCAAGTTATCCACGCATTGTATCCGCATCTGAAATTTTGGAAAAGGGCGGCCAGTGACAGCCCTGATGATGCACAATGGGTGCTAACCCGGGTCATAAATCTGGGCAGTTTGCTCCAAGTTGCTGTTGTCCGGAAGGAAATGCGTGTGGTGGGCTTCGCCAAGGGAGCAAATGTCATTTTCGTTAACACGGGTGTTGGCCTCTTCACAATTGAGTTATTGTCCGAACATGTGAGGAAGGTGTGCGATAATAATAATGGCTTCTGTAATTTGGTTCCGGTTGTTGGCTTCTACACCCCTGTGCCCCGAGGTGAGCACAAGGACGAGAAAACAATTGAGCAACCGCAGCAGCTCTTTGATAAAGGGTCCAATGCTATCGAGGAGGAAGACTTCGTCAGTGCCGGCTTCAGCCACGCCCTTAAGACCAGGTTAGGGTTCTACTCCCAACTGGCCCTCCTACTCCCAAGTCCCAACCGTGCTGAAGAGTGTGCACCGATGGATTGTGTCCAAAAAGTTTGGATCAGTTGTTTCATATGTCCTTAATTAGCTGCTTTGAGTTTTTTAGTTTTGTACTTTGGGAGATGACTTCTAGTTGTTTAGGTTTCCTGTGTTCGACATTGAGCATAATTGTTTGTATTGGGGTTTGAGGGATTCAGAAAGCCTAATAAGCCTTCAGTGTTATTAGGTCCATAGAAATACTTGGGAGTTAGGTTCCTTGTGCGCCTATGTGTGTTAGTGTTTCGTGGATTCACCGAGTTCAGTTAGTCTTACTGCCATTCCGTTGCAAAAGTTAGGACCTGTGGTCTTTTTTCGTGATGTGTGTACTGCTTGCAATGAGTATCAAATCAAACGTGCAGTTAATTAAAAAAATCATATGTGTTATCCTATTTGAGAAATGCAATATGCCTCTCTGGTTCAGGCTAGTTGCAAATGTCTCATCCATGTGCAGTTTATGTGTATGGTAGTCCAAAGTTATACTTTGTGAGCTATGCATACACTAAGTTGGTTTTCAAAAGGGCACTCAACAGAACACAATTAGTAACTTGTCTCATCAAAATTGTTCATGGATCATGGAGTAATTTTGATGGTCTTATGTTATAACTCTTCACAATGATATACTCCTTGCAAAAAACAATGATACACTGAAAATTTACGGACTTATTGTCACCTAGGTTTCCAAGTTTCGAAGAAGTTCCTTTGGAGTGTCCTAGCTCGGAATATGAACGTGCCTTGCAACAGAAAGCTCAAGAGGTGGAAGATCCTTTGGAGGATGCTCCCAAAATTGTACCAAATAAAGAAACAGGTGCAGCCAACAAAGATGATGCTGGGAAATAAAAAATCTCCAATAGCGATATTGAGCATTCTGCTGCTCCTTCCACGAAAGGTCATTCCGAAGAAGGTATTTAATATCACTGTCACTTTCCAAGGACTTGGTGGTGAAATTCATGATTTTCCCTGAAGTTTGCACCGCTCTTCTAGGTTTCTGTATGAAATTTCACTGCAGTGGAATAGTTACTCAAAGAAGTTTTTTGATCAAATTACCCCGCAGTTTAAACGTGGCACCGCCATTTCCCCCTGATTATGCTTGAATAATCATACATATAGTAGATGACGTTTCTGAAGACAGGAAAATAATTTCATTTCTCATGGAAAACAAACTTGTGTTATGGCTTGACTGTATCTGGTGCCATATGTTAGTTACTTCCCTTCTAAACTTATATATTTATATATATTCTTTTATATTTGTTATTATCTGTAACTTGAAACAGAAATGCTAGATACATGAATCTACCAGCACCTGCCTCGTTCTTTTCTTTTGCAGTTAGATGTCTAAAATAGTGTACTGATTTTACCACATATAAGAGCGCTCCTTTTTCCAGCAATAATGTGTAACAGATGTCAAATGGTTTCAGAAAGAGCAATCTCAAGATACGATGGTGCTGCTATGATGGGTTTTGGCGGATTCGGCACCTCAAAGAAGTGAATGCTGAAGACGTCGTGTGGCTCTCTGCACCTAGATATCAAGATAGCCGCAGACACAACCCTGATGCAGAGCTGCAGATGAGTTTCCTAGGCCCGTGAGCAAAAAAAAATGTTTGACCGCTGCCTGATAATGTCCATGGAATGATTTAGATTCTGTAATGGATGGTGACCGTTAGATGGTGATCTTTTGAGAAGCATTTCGTCTCTGGGAAATTGGATAACTATCTTCAACATCTTTGTAACACTGGTTTTTAATATTGTTCTTCTACTCTAGCCTATCCTCTGTTTGAAGAATAAAAATAACTGAACTTTAGGTAAGCTTGAAATTAAGTTCCGAGACAACCTATGTTATGAGCAGTAGGAGAAAATAACCGGACTTTTTTTTTCAAGGCTAGGCCCTAGAAAGGCCTATCAATTTCATAGAAGAAGAAGTCAAGATGACCAATAGAAGCCACAAAAGCCACACATCACGCCGGTGGGCTTACAACACACCCTTTACGACGAGCCGACGGTAGAAAACTCGCCTCGCCCAAACTCCTATCAAAGGTGAGGAGGCAGGGCACTAAGCCACCGGACCGCGTCACGATCAAACCGTGACTCCACCGTTGCTCGACCACGACTCCAAGGCCTAGAAGAGATCGACGACAAGTTGGCAGGATCCAGCCGGACTTGAGGAAGACGTCGACTAAGAAGTGTCTACCATGATGTACATTGCGCCCCTAAGGCGTGCGTCCTAAACAACACCCAACACCACCGGCAACACATCGCCACACCACCATATCTCCAAATCATCGGGCTCTTCTCGGCTAGCCTTGATGACGTCTTCAGGAAGATCACGACGCCGTTGAAAAACAATCGTATGGCACCTAGAGGGGGGGTGGCGTGAATAGGTGCTACTTCCAAATTTTAATACTTTTTCGATTAAGGCTTGACACAAAGGTAAATTCTCTAGATATGCAACTAAGGTGAATTTACCTATATGACAAGGATACACTAAGCAAGATACTAGCAACAAAGTAAAGAGCTAAGGAACGAGGAAACCGAAATGGAAGCACGCGGAGACGAGGATGTATTTCCGAGTTCCTCCTTGTTAAGGGAGTACGTCTCGTTGGAGGGGTGTGAGCTTCACCTCGCAAGGCTTACTCACGCCACACAGGCCTCACCCTATTCTCCGATGAACTTCACCACGTAGTCTTAGTTCACCTTCCACTATTGGAATCCTTCGAGGCGGAATCCAGTGCCTTTACAATGGGCTTGAGGCACACACCCATAACCAAATTGGGGGCTCTCAAACACACCACGAATCTGTTACAACAACAACACAAGTAAGAAAATGGAGGATCTAGGTTTTCTATGCAAAGAAACCCTAGATACAAGATCCCTCAAGTGAATGAGGGGTAAATGAAGAACGGCTTGGTGAAGATGTAGATCGAGACCTTCTCGTTCAATCCTCCAAAGATCAACGAGTTTGGGTGGAGGGATTGGGAGAAACTAGCAATTGGGTGAGCTCTTGAAAGATGGACTTTAATGGCTTTGAATGTTGGATGAGCTAACCCTAGGTAGCTAGAAGAAGGGGGGGTATTTATTCCCCCATGAGCTCAACTAGCCTTTGGAGGCAACCTACACCGGAGACTCCGACCTTGGAAGTCTCCGGACAGTATCCGGGGGCTGGAGATTTCGGCCAGAGTCCGGAGACTCCGGCCACTCTCCGAAGTGACTCCAGGGGCTGCCACCACTTGTTCCTTCGATGTGGAAAAACCTGAGTCCGGAGACTCCGGTCCAGATGGGTCGGAGACTCCGGCCTGGCCGGAGATTCCGCCAAGTATCCGGGAACAATTTGGACTGACACCAGAGGCGGCCACCACTTGCTCCTTAGCCGTGGAGAAATCCTAAGACCGGAGACTCCGGTCCTGGCAGACCGGAGACTCCGGCAAGATTCCAGAAACTCTCCAGAGTGACACCAGAGAGTGCCACCACTTGTCCAACTTCTGTGAAAATCCTGAGTCCGGAGAATCCGGTGCTGGCACACCGGAGACTCCGGCCTGGAGTTTCTGAACAATTTCCTGCCCTTCTTTTCTTCCCTTTTTGGATTGGCACACCAATGCATGAATATTTCTAATAGCCTGATTAACAACAACACCTGGTTAAATGATACTAATGTTGTGATCAAACACACAAAACATGATTAGGCGAGATATGCTCTTTCAGCCGTCGTCTGGTCCGGTGCCCGAACCAAAGGTCCCCCCCCCCCGACACCCTAGAAGAGGAAGACACAATCTAGGCCATGAGAGCGTCCCCAAGGAGGTCGCGAGACCCGTAGGCGTCGCCGCGGCCAGCATCGGCTGCAACTGAGCAGAGCTTTCACCCCCCGTCATAGCTCGTGTCCCCGAATCTCGTCCGAAGGGTTGGTTGGAGATGGTGGGCAAGGATGCAAGGCGCCGACTTGAGACGTGAGAAAGCAGGAGAGAGACACTGATGGCCTCACCATCGAAGGAGAGAGGTGTGTCGGCCACCATCGGCTCCACTTCCAGCCCGCATGGACTCGGGGGAGGAGGAGGCCCCCATGCCGGCTAGAGCCCTCCCGGGAGAGCCGTGGCCCGCCCTGGCCCAGATCAGGGCGACGCGCCTCCACACCCAGCGACGCCGACCACCTCGCGCTGCTGCACCACCACCATGGGCCCACCGTTCCCGCATCCACACGCGTCCGCTGACGCGCACCGACCGCGCCGCGCCGAGATCTGCCACCGCTGCCTCAGCCGATGGCTCCCACAGCGAGGAACATCACGCTGCGTGAGGCCCCACCTCCGTCGTCGGTAGCACAAGCTTCGCCGGCTGCGTCAGAGAGGCGAGGTGGGAGGGAGGAAGGAGGGGGCCAGCGGCGGGCAGCTAGGGTTTCCCCATGTCGCATTAGAGAGGGACACGAGGGATGGGAGGACAACTGATGAAACCTCATGAAAGTTAACTCTAAAACTCCATAACTGAACTTCAGGTAAGCTTGAAATTAACTACCCTATGTGGGTAGTTCAAACTGAATTTTCATAATGGAGTTCGTAGGGATAGCCTGGTTGTTCTAAAAGAAGAATAAAGTGGAAACAGAATAGGTCGTGCTCCGAGAGTCCGAGTCCAACCTGCTAAAACTGGTTGAGCCCAACCAATAGACTCCACGCCCTTCGCCCAAACACAACCAAGCCCAAATCCACCGCCCGCCACGGCGGCATCGCCACCGCGCCGCCGAGCCTCCCCGCCGGAGCTCCCGGACGAGATCGTCGAAGAGATCCTCCTCCGCCTCCCTCCCGACGAGCCAGCGTCGCTCCTACGCGCCTCCCTCGTCTGCAAGGCCTGGGGCGGCGCCGTCTCCCACCCCAGCTTCCGCCGCCGCCTCCACGATCTCCACCGGACGGTCCCCCGTGCTCGGCTTCCTCCACAGTTGGCGTGACGGGCCCGGACGCATCCCCAATTTCATCCCCACCACCGCCTCAGCCTTCTCCCTCACCGCTCCGGACCGCCGGTTCTGGCGGGCCCTCGACTGCCGCCACGGCCGCGCTCTCTTCTTCTCCAAGGGGCACATGGATAATCTGGAGGAAGAGGAATACCTGCCGTGGGAGCCAGTCACATATACCCAGAAGGAACTCCTCCTGTGGGAGCCAATCAGCGGTGCCCAGCAGCGCATACCGGTGCCCGCCGCGTTCCGGAGCGGTCGCCCGGGCGCGGCCGTGTTCTGCGCAGCAGACGGGTGCGACCACCACGACTGCCACGGGGGTGCTTTCCGCGTGGTCTTCGTCTTCTCCGGAGACTGGCTGCTTGCGGAGCAGCACGACGATCTGGAGGAGGAGTATATCATGTCGGCGTGTGTATATTCGTCGGAGACTGGGCCGTGGGGCGAGGTGACATCGATGCACTGCGATCTTGACATGGACATCACATTTTCTTCGAGCGTGGCAGTAGGCAGCTCTCTCTGTTCTACTTCTTGTCCGACAGTGCAAAGATCCTAGAGTACGACTTGGCAAGGCACGGCCTGACTGTGTTCGACCCACCAGACTCCCCGCAGTATTATGATGAGAGATTCAACCTTATGCTGGCAGAGGACGGTGGACTCGGGGTCACCCAAGCATGGGATCCGCCGCTCAAATTGTGGTCAAGGCAGGCGAGTGACGGCACCGATGCAAGATGGGTACTGACCCGAATCATCAAACTAGAGAATTTTCTCTCAAATGATGCTCTCGAGGATTCAGCAGGCTATCTTTATGTGTTGGGCTTTGCCGAGGGAGCAAATGTCATTTTCTTCAACACAGCTGTTGGCCTCTTCATGATTGAGCTTCCGGCGGAGCGCGTGACCAAGGTGTGTGATGATCGTGGCTTATGTAATCTGATTCCAGTTGTCAGTTTCTACACTCCTTTGCCCCGAAGCAAACACCATGGCGGGCTGTCGTTGAATCCTAGTGAGGAGGCAACTTGCAAGGAAAGGGGAGGGAAGGAGGAAAAAGCAGTAGAGCAGACACAGCAGCTGTTCAATAATGGGTCCCGTGCTGTTCAGGAGGGGGACTCTGTCAATGCTTGCTTTATCCATGATCTCGAGACCAGGTTAGTATTGCTACCAAACGGCTCTCTTATTCCCAACCATGTTGAAGCTGCACACACACCGATGGATTATGTATTTGTTTTTTGAATCGGTGTTCTTTTCATCCGTCCTTATTTAGTTGCTTTGAGCATAAGTTTTGTAGTTTGGGCGATCACTGCTAGGTGCTTAGGTTTCTTGTGTTCCATATCGAGCATGGCTGGTTGTGCTGGTATTTTGAGGGGTTCAGCAAACCTAATTAGCCTTTATTGTTATTCCATAGAAATACTTGGGAGTTAGGTAAGTTGTGTTTGGTGGCGAGCACACCTATGCGTGTTGGTGTTTCGTTGATTCAGGGAGTTCAGTTAGCCTTAGTGTCATTCCATAGCAATACTTGGGAGTTAGGACCTGTGATCTTTTGTCGTGATGTGTGTATTGCTTGCAATGACCATCGAATCAATGTGCAATTAATGAAAAAATCACAAGTATTAGTATCCTATTTGAGAAATGTAATATGCCTCTTTGGGACCGGCTAGTTACAGATGTCTCATTCGTGTGCAGTTTATTTGTACTGTACTCCAAAAATCATACTTTGTAAGCTATGCAAATACTAGCCATTTATTCGAAAACCAAATCAACAAAACATAATTAGTACCTATGCCATCAAATTCAAAATGGTTGATGTATCATGGATAATTGTAGCTGTGCTGTTCTATCTCAGATAACAGTCACTTTGATGGCCTTATGTCATAACTTTATCGATACCTAGAGAACCTGATTAGGTGTTTAAATTCCTCCTGTAGCTTTGAGGTCGTGTAGATTCTGTGATGTTGCCTTCTGTTCCCTGTACCTTTGCCTGCATCTCGTCCAGGCAGAGTGTTGTGTAACCATTCTTTTTCTTCTATATATCAAGGAGAGCAGCTTGTTGCCTTCGTAAAAAAAAGTTATCAATGATTTATTCCCCTAAAAAAACAATGATACACTGTAAATTTGTGCGTCTGTTGTCACCCTGGGTTCGAGTTACAAAGAAGTTCATCTGGAGTATCCTTGCACGGAATATAGATGTGCCTTGGTACATAAAGCTCAAGGTGTTGGGGATATAACCCCAT
>CBMN010036939.1:0-12274 GCA_000582825.1 Hordeum pubiflorum
CCGGCTTATTTTTTGTGATGCCAAATCATTTCGGCAAAAAAATTTATAAAAAAAATCACACATGTAGGATGTGGTGTAAAGTTTATGCATGTAGTTTTTTGTGTAATAATGTGACATTTTATGATCCATGTAAAAAGCAACCTAGTTACGTGTTTTTGCACTTATTACAAGTACTCTTATTTTTGTAGTATAAATGTATACCTTACTTCATCTGCACTTATAGTTTGTCAATTAGAAATTACATAGGCATCCGCCTTCTATAAACTCTCTAGGCTTAATTTATACCTTACTTCATCCAGACTTATAGTTTTTGTACTGTAGTTCTTGATAGTTTTTCCTACTCGGTTGGTCAAACTTTACAATGTCTGACTTGAGACAAAAGTTATAAGGCTTCTTTTGAAAGACAGGGCATGTGATATGATAGTTTAGCACGTTAAGTAAGCACAAATATAGTCTGATGAGAAAAATATAGTGAAATTAATCAAGTGAATTAGAGTTACAAAAAAATAGCATATTTAAGTGTGTTTTTTATTTTGCATGCATGCATGCAAGGATGTGTGTTTAAGTATAGGTTTTACGTAATTATATCAGTATGCGTCTTAAACAAATTCTCAGAATGTCCATATTGTACATCATGTTATGACGCAAGCACCCACAAAAAGAGCAAAAATATGATCAAGTGAACAATGCACAAAAGCAAAGTGTTTAATTTTTAAGTACATGACGAATTTGGTTATATTTTATAAATTAAATATGATACACATGCACGGATTTGTTTGACAACTTTTGAAATGCATAAAAAAAATTAACCCAAAACTCTAGCACCCACCATCCATCTTACATGCACATTTGCTTTTCCCAAACTCTACATGAAACTGAGTAAAAAATAGAAGGAAAGGGAATTTTTTTTAAAAATTGCAGAGAAAATATTTATTTTACCTGATTTCTATCTTCTCAAAATCAATTGCAGGTACTCTCCATATTTCTCGGACTACGGCTACCAGCCACTGGTACGTATCCTATCCGTGAAAAACCAACTGTGTTTTACTTGCTTGTCGGGAATTACAATTAATGTACAACATGTCTAATCATATACATGCATGCCTCGCGCCAATTTTTTGTCAGACCTACTATCAGGCATATGGTGGGCTGGCCGGAGGGGCGCAGTACCAGGTCTTCAACGGTGGCGCCACGACAGCGCCGATGGCGGGGCTAGCAATGGCTGATCCTACTGGGCTCTACCCCTACTACCAGTATGGCCCTGCTGTCAACGCTGCCGCTGCATACAGCATGATGCAATACCCCCAGATGTACCAGCACGTGACGGCCGGTGCTCCGCCGGACAGCAGCCCTACCACGGTGTCCGGCCTCCACCAGTTCATTGGCGCCGCCGCGTTTGAGCCTAGTACTGGCAACCAGGCAGGAGGTGAGACTTTCGCTTAACTAAATTCTTGTTTGATCTAGAGATTCTAGACACATGTCAATGGTGAAAAATCCATAATGTTAGTCTGAAAAAATATGTTTTCTGATTTTCTCTATGCAGGTATGACTATGGCTCAGCTGACAGCTCCAGCTCTGCCGGCACCTGCACCACAGTATCAGTACAGGCTCATCTCTCCCATGCCCATTGCAACACCAGATCAGAAGAAGCCCTTAGCCTAGAAAACCATGGCTGCCTTAATTAAGTCTGCCTCTTCATGCACCTACATATCTTCTTTCTTCATTTACATGCATATGCAACTTACTAACTTGCTTCCAATGACCACCATGGGTTGAGTGCTTCATTGGCAAGCTAACAGGACTAAAGTCCAATTTTCCTTTTTGTAGTGGTCTGGTGCCTAATTAATCTAAATGCATGCATATCTCCTCAGTCCAGCAGCACAAGCAGCTAATCTTTATGCATATATAGGTCACAAATTAACAGCTAGTCTATCTTTGGCTGATATTAATTAGTCATGTAGTTCACATTACTTAGGTGTAGCAAAGTTTTTGGTGCACCTTGAGCTCTTATGGAAGAGTGCAGGGTCAAATAGTTAAGTGGTTGAGTCGCTGCTGGTTTTTCACAGGCAGCCTCTGTCTCCCAGGAAAAAACTTTTTCATGGGGTGTAGCTCCAAAGAAATTAAGGTCATGGAGTTACACAACGAGTTTAGTTAGTCAGGGTATCTTTATACACGTAAATTGGGGGTGTCCATTATTTCTCTATTAATTTGGATATTGACTCTTGTTCCCTTCCTCGTCCACGGTCCACCATACCATGCATTTGTTGCATTTATATGCATCCTCTTCACCAAGTAAAGGCAGCCATGGTTAGGCTCAAGCTCAGATGAACAATTACAAACCAGAAACAATTACAAGATTATGTTTACTATTATTTGCTGTTGATCTTATCATGTAATGATTATTATGAAACACGCATGCTTATAGCCTCCATTCAAGAAGCTTATATACCTACAATGCATACCTTCAATACTTGCAACTCATCAGCGTGTGAGCACATTTCTCGATCATTCGTTTGTGTGTCACATTGCTGGTAGCCTTTTGCGAGCCAAGAGTTAGATCACACCAACAAAATATGTGGTTGAAACCCCATGCACATCTGCTTTGATATCCATGCATAGAAAATTCTCACTTTTGCTTCTCCCAAACAACACAACACAACATAAAAACTTATATGAAATAAAGTGTAGTTTATGACCTTATATTTCATACAAAATATATTTTTAGAATTCTTGTGCACATAATTTTAGTTGGTTAGCTCAAGACATCAAAGAAAATAATCATGATAAGAAATCCGAATGATATAGATCAGATTTTGTAGTTTTCACAAACTCTATTGGAGAAGGAAAGACTATGAGGATATTTTTTGATGAGTGGTTATATACTTCTCCGCATAACAAATCTAGTCAACATTGTATTCACACACATATACACATGTATTTTTGCAACATTATAAAATGCAAAATAAATAAATTCTTTGCCAGTGTATACGAGGACCAACCAAATCACACGGACCACATGTTCGAGGATGGTGTGGTGTTGTCTCACCTTTGACAGATGTTATAAATATACGTCGGTTTTGAAAATCCCACCAGCAAATAGTAAGCCACAAATGATTGAGTTAAATTTCACACAAAAAATATATTAAGAGTATAGGAGATGATGCTTACATGATATTATAATGTTGAAGTCTCGTGAACAACCCTACAACTCTAAGTTGTCCTGTCTAGATATAGTCCATTCTCACCTGCCCACTCTTGCTCAATGGTTAGTGAATAAAGATGGATCAACATGAGAAAATTAATCATGCACACTTTAATAACATGCTGCTTGAGAATAAAATAAGTTATACCCAACTATTTTATTTATTCATAGCTCACATGACTCTAATTTCAATTAGGCTTTTGTTTGGCTGATATATTGAATTACATAATCTTAAATTTTCTAATATTTCTATAAGCATTAACCACACAACTGGTATTACCAGCACCCAATAGTTTTTTTTTACATATTAAAGCAACTATTCTTGCAAACACACCAATGATAAAGTAGTAACATTTTTTATTTTTCATCTTCTAGTTTGAGATGTTTTGTTGAAATGAGTTTTTATCAAAACATAAGTAAATTTGATATAAGATGATATAAAATTTATAACAATCTATGATAATGTATGCCACTAAGATATACTATAATGTCGTATATGTTTTATGGTTCTAAATGTACATAGTATATCCCATATTCCGAAAGAACTTTCTAGCTTGAAGAGTCAAACAATATCCCAATAGAACTCTCTAGTTAGAAGATAATTGCATGGATAAGTTTTCAACTAATAGGATATTATCTAGTGCATGAGGTGTCAACAAATGTCTTCCCCAATGTGCATTATTCTTATTGAAGAAATGATGGTAGCAAGCATCACATTCTCGAAAAAGGAGGGCAAGTATGTTTATAAGAGAGAGATGTAGTTTCCATGTGTCCTTTGGGCGTTAATATTATATCGTGTGTTTTAGTATGATCAGTAATCTAATTACCTCTCATTCCACCCATTTGGGTGCTTCTCATTCGAGATTTTTTTGTAAAATAAAAACATCTTTGGTATTAGTTCGATGTGAAAAGATTTTCTTACTAATTGTATCATTTTTCATCTCATGAAGATAAAAAGTATTTTTCTACCTACATGTGTCACAAAAAAGTCATCATTTTTACTCTATAAGGTTGCCAACACGATTTGAAAACATGGATAATGTGCAGCCCCACATCACTTCTGTAAAAAATGTATGGGTTATGTCAACGAGCGAGTGTCATTGGTTATCTCATAGAAAGAAAATCAAAGAGGGACTCTCCTATGAAAACATCAAGACCAAAAACATGGGACTTGCCCCTAATCTTCTAGATCGCAAAAAATAATGCCCACTTTAATGTCGCATTGCCAGGGATATCATGTCTTGGTTTATCATCACCGTTTATGATTTCTTGGGTTTTTTTTCTTTCATGCTCTTCTCTCATGCATGGAACTTATCAAATCTGCCAACTAATTGATGTCCTCGTCATCAAAATAGAAACCCCCCAAAAAAGCACAACCCGTCGTGAAATCGAAGAGAGACAAAGCGTAGAATAGGAGGCTTGGGATAGAGAGGAGCATGGGAGACACAATGGTAATTACACTAGAGAGGTTGTTTCTCCAATCCATCTCATCGATGATGTGAAGTCACGGTAGCATGGAGCAGCAGGGTCTCGGCTACAGATGTATGATGATAGACGCACGTTGGGAGGTGGCGTTGTTTGGCACCGTGGTGGCGTCGATGGCAGACCTTCCAAGGTCGATGCGTCAATACCTGCTCTGAAGANGGATCGGTGGAAGACGGCGGCGACGACCTCTCAGAGTGCACGGAACCGGTGTGTGCCCCAGACCCGACAAGAGGCTTGGTTGGGGCCCCCAGCTTTAGATGTTAAGCTTTGGCGCGAGGTATGTTTGGTATTCGGCTCGTATATTCGCCACCGCTTCATCAGGTGGTTAGGAGTAGCGACAGATGTTGCCAAGATGGTGGCTTCAGATTTACTGATGTATTACTTTGTAAGGTCTTTGTGAATAATTAATAGAATAACTGCATGCATCGTCGAGATGCATCGAGCAAAATAGATGATCACTTACAACAAATGTTTGAGGATGTTGCCTCTGCTACTCATGGCTTTAGGTGGATGGAAGATGAACCAGCCGAGTGGGATCATCGAACCACTCGCCCTTGCGGCTTGAGCCTAAGATGACTGGATCGGGCACAAACATGTCCACCTAAGCGTGTGACTTGTCAGCGTCTTGTCGGTCACTACCGACTACCTTTGTCATGTATTCCCACGAGTAAGTTTTTTTTTCAATAGCGCTGAAAAGGTGGGTTTGAGTCTTATGTGCTTACTTGTCCAAAAATCCTAGTTAACCAGTAGAAAAGTAGTACAAGTATGGTCTTCGATATCTTCATTGTGATTGTTGTTATTTATTAACATTGACACAAAAAAGAATAAAATTATGTAAATAGTGAGAGCAAAAAAATAAAGTTAACACGTAAACAGACTAATAATAAATATAAAAAGGAAATAATAAATAAAAACCGAAAAATTAAAATAAACCTGGGAAGCCAAATGGGCCATCTCGCAGGGCTTGGCCCACCACATACAATGGCACGAGGATGGAAAAGGAGAGGAGAGGGTGCAGCTATGTGCCGCCCATTGCGAGGCGTACGGCCAGCTCGCCTGCATGAGCCGGTGGTGGCTTGGCCCAGTAGGACGTGGCTCGTCCTGCTGACGCCATGCTAATAACTTTTTTGTCTTTCGTCTTTTATTTATAATTTATATTAAATGAATATATTGAAAAAATTTAAATTGACTTATGAACTTTAAAACACGAAAATGAAAGTAGGTTAAAATTCAATGAAAAATTTGTTAGCACAGTTTTTAAAATGTTGATAACTTAAAAAAAGTTTGAGACAATAGAAATATGTCCCCAAAATTAAAAATTAAAATGTATGTCAAATTTTTTAAATTAATGTGTAAACAACGCATATAAAATGTTTACATAGTATAAAAATATATTTCGTGACATTAAGAAAATGTATGTCACGTTTTATAGAAACATCCCCGTGTTAAACAAATATGTTCATCACATTTAGAGAAATATTATATCAAAATTGTAAAAAAAATTACAGGTTAAAAATGTTTTCATTTGCGTTAAAAAATCTATCATGAGATTTTGAAGAAATATTATCATGTTTCCAAAGATGCCCATGAATTTATCAAAATTGTTTACACAATGTAAAAAAATATTGTCCCCGTAGTTTAAAAATATTTTTTCCATTAAAAATTTGTACGACGAGTATTTGGAAAATGTTACCAAATACTAAAAAATATGTTCATATATTTCAAAAGATATACATCATATATTTTAAATGTTCAAAGTGCGTCAAAAAAATGTTTCAGGTGTGCGTCAAAAAAGTACATTGTGTACTGAAGAAAGTAGCCATTTGTTTGGAAAAAGAAATCCGACTAAAACGTACAAAGAAAGAAAAAGAAAAGCAAAACAAAGTCAAGGAATACGAAGAAAGCAGAAAGAAAACAAGAAAAGAACCAAAAGTATACAAAGAAAGAAAAACCAAAGAAAACCATCGGAAAACAAAGAGAAACAAAGTATAACGGAGCAAAAGAGAGAAGGCGAAGAAGACCGATGAAAAAGCAAAGAAAAAAGAAGAAACGGTAGAAAACTGAGCGAGCAAGCGAACTACAACGAAGCCGAGCGGCAGCGAGTGATTGCGCTGATGGTCCGGCCCAATTCGCTCGCCGATAGGCGATTCCTAACAGAAATCGGTATGGGCAAGACATAGGCCTGGCAGAGAGTAGGGGCTGGATCTATATAAAAGACATGAACGAGAGAACTAAAAATTACAAGCAGGTCTATGGAGCACCTAACGACGACTACAAGTATTGGAGCGCGAGCCGAAAACGCGTCACCATCATTGTCCCTCCTTTGCTGGAGTCGGGCAAACCTTGTTTCAGCTAGCGGACAGTCGGGAAGTCGTCGTCCTAAGTCCTCATAGGATCAGTGCACCAGAGCATCAACCATCGCCGACAAAGATATTCGTAGACCGGAAGGATCAAACATGTAAACGCACAATCAAAGACCAATGAAGACCAGATCCAAACAGATCCACCAAAGACAAGCAACGACCGAATCTGCGAGATCTAACGGACACACACTACCACATGCCGTGCAACAAAGCTAGACGCACCATCTTGACGGGGATAGAACATGAGAGACATTATTCCTGTTGAGGGACATCGTCACCGCCACACAACCCCAACAAAGACATTGAACATAACAAGAATGATAACGAGTTCCCTTCCACCAATTAGGGGCCGATGTCCTTTGCACCTCCTTGTCCCAAAGACTATCGAAGATGGGGCAGACCGGCGGCAACGCCGACGGGAGGATGAGGAAAGTGTGGGATCTTTTTTTTAACATAGTACAAACGCAATCGCTCAAATATACGCGCATACATTGACCCCTATGAACACATACACGCACACCCTATCCCTATGATAATCTCTGAGTGACAGAGCCAACATATCATCTTGAGATTTACAAAGTGCGCCTCGTTATCGAAGGGAGCGTCTCCTGTCACTGAATGTGCATCGCCGAAAATCCTAAAATAAATCCAGAAATAATGCGAGCATCAGGACTTAAACCCTGATGGAGTAAGGATACTACTGTCTCTCTAACCATCCAACTACAGGTTGATTCGCGTACGGTATCTTTTCTTGTAGAGAGGCGAGTTACACAAAGAGTTTCTTAAAGTAAAAAAGAGTTACACAGGGAGTTCGGGTGGAGGTGCCTACCATGTTTTGGATGGATCGCGATCCTGGTTGTGTTTCTTATCTACCATGTCTACGTGCACTCTGGTTAATGGAGATTAGTTTTTAGTTAAAAAAAGGGCAAGTTTAGTTAGGGGTGGTGTCAAATAAATAATTTGTTCCTCGGCAAAAACTAAATTTTTACTCACAAAAATGACTATTTAATTAGTTTCCTGCAAGAAAAAATAAATTACCGTGTCTGTAAGTTTTTTGACAAAGAAAATATATTAATACCGTGAAGATACCAATTACACCCGTCCTCTGCAACAACGCAATGTTCTAAAAACATTAGTGATGCACATAACCCAAAAAAACGAAAAATCCTGCTACAGTGATCAATTTCTTATAACACCAGAACGAACCAGCACCAAGACAACACCCAAAGTCCAGATTCTTCACAAACGGCGTCTCTAAGAACAAAACTATGCACAAGCGTCGTCGTCGCCCGATCATAGATCTTAGGTTTTCGCCCTGGAGAAAATCCACACTCTCAAAAACAATGACTTCAACAAGGCCACTACCAGGTACAACCAATTAAGGCCAGACCTTGGGTTTTGACCTTGAAAGCTAAGATTTGTACTACTCCTATGCTGTCGCCCCCACTTACTGATGCCACTGCTACAAGTCACGAAACACCAAGCAAAGTCCTCATCGCCTGGAAGACTCGATCCGCCATTAAAAAGCTTGGACCTTAGCCACGACCGAATCCCATCCGATCTAGCAATCTACATGCATCAATCACCCAAAGGAACTCATCAATGACCAGATCAAAGAGGGCCGACATCAAGCAGAACACCGTCTTGGTGCTAGAAGAACCCTAGGACCATCTCCATTATTGAAGACAAACTAGCAGGTCGGGCCGCCGGTCAGAACAATAGAGGAGAAGGTAACCGCGATGCCGACTGCGCGGACACGCCACTCGCCCCTGCATTGCCGTTAGGGCTCGCACTAGGACACTGCCCGAAAGGCCACGACAACCAGCGCCACGATATCTCGGCGGCAACCGAAAGGCATCGGTGAGCCCACGACCTAGGGTTTTCGAAAGATCCCCCAGATCCACGCACATCCGGCGCCAGATCGTTGCCACACGGGGACCTCCTGCGACGAACCAAGGCTCGGGATCCCGCGATCCACCTCTCCAAGGCAACGCCACGAGGAGCCACCTCCAGACCCATCATCCCCGGCGGAGGGAACGCCATCACCACCATGTCCGGAGCCACCGCTTCGGGATCCTTGCGGCTTAGATCGGACGATGCCCCCTGCCGAAGCCGCCCTTCACCCCGCGGCGCCGAGTGACGCTGCGCCGCCAGGAGAATCACCCAAAGAAAGAGAGTGTGCGGCCGATCCGATACGCCACCATGCGCTGGCCCTCCCAACCGTGCTATGGCCGCGAGGCGCTAGGGCCCCGCCGTCCCCTTCACTGGTGGCGCACGGGATTTGCTGGTGGCCTCCTCTGCGGACGACGTGGGGAGGGAGAGGATGGAGGAGGAGGTGGCGGGTGGCGGATAGAGTTTCTCCGTCTGTTAGTTAATATAAGACGTTTTTTGACAGACTCTAAAAACATCTTATCAAAAGTTTCAGAGGTAGTAATTTGTAGTGGCCGAGACCAATAAATTGACATGTAGTACTTTTACTATATATATTAATCTGCATTGATCTCATTATTCAATTAATTACTTGTGGAATGCACATATAGCCTCCATTCAAGATGCTAATGGACTTTTCTACAATGCAGTGAGAACTTGCAATACACATTGGCCGGAGGGCTTTCGTTAACCTTAGTCCGAGAGTCAAATTTCGTGTAACTTTTGAGGGCAGATATATTACTCAAGAGACAATAACTGAGCAAACAACAGAGTCCAGCATCCAGCGCAAACATAAGAGGGAAAATGGTGTCTAAGCTGCCGCGTAAAAGCACTAACAGCAAGAACTATAACAGGTTTAACAACTCATAGACAAAAATGTAAGGGCACCAGCAACACCGGCTGGTAGGACTGCACCAGCGGGCAAAAAACAGGACAAACTGACGATCGAGGAGGACATCTTGGCAGCAGACACGAAGATATAACATGTATTAGTAAGCTGCACCATCAACAGTCCTCTCAATCTTCGCCCATGCCAGCAGCTTCATCTTCCTCCAGCGATGTATCTTCGTCATGATCTCCCGCAGCAATCTGCAGGACCGAAGTTCCCGCTTCATGAAAACCGCGAGCATGTGAGGCAAGACCTTCACGTTGGAAAACATCCGCACCCATCTTGAGGGCTGCATTGTCTTGTTTGTTCTACAAACTTGCTCAATAGCAGGAACTTGCATTACAAATTTTCTCTGCGGGTTATAGAATGAATTGATGCTATTCTTAGCTATATGCAGTGGCTGTACTTTGCCGGCTTCGGATACTGGAGAGAAACATGCACTAGCCTCCTTAACCAAGGAGGTCAAAAGTTGTCTATTCGCTGCTCTAGCCTCAAGGGCGCACACTAGTTCTTCATAGATTCTTCGGCATGGGTACTTTGAGATCTTGTCATCGTATGCGTGTGCGTCATCCTGGAACTTAGATAGCTCCTCAGCTGTAAATAACTGAAAAAGAACACTCCACCGAGTTACAACACGAACAACAAGTTTCCAACAAATGTACCTCTGTGCAAAGGATTTGCAGATATTACGATTTACCTCTTCTGGATCACCAACTAGAATTTCTTCTTCGGAGAAACATATAAGCATCAGAGCTGTTGAAAGTTTCAGTAAGCTCCAGGCCTGGGTGTTTATGCCAGACACATCCTTAAGTTGCTCACCGGCACGTCTCAAGCACGCATCATGTTTCTTCTCGATTTCATCACAATCATATAAGGCACATGCTGACAGAACAATACGCTCATTGACCTGGACACAAAGAGCATTGCTTCGTCACTGAAGAAAAATACAAAGGCAAAAAATATTCTATAAAAATGTTGCACCCAAAGCTTTGGTCACTGCACAAATTATCGGGAAGCAAAACTAGATGACAAAGAAATTTGGTCAGTTCACAAATTATTGTCACTGAAGAACAGGAAGACCACTCACTGGAAAAGTGGTAAACTTACCATGTCTGGTTTGACATCAAAGCCTTTACGATTCAGGAACATTTGTAGTCCTTGACTCATGGGGAGGCGTTCCTCCTTAGTCAGCCCAGATTTTTCCATAGGCACTAGACTATGCATGATATGCTTCACGCACGCCCCACATCACCTCCATCACAGTTTCATCGAAAAGGCAAGGTATGCCCTGAAAAGAAATCGGGACAAATGGTGATCAAATTTATTCACAACCATAAAACAGACAAGGATTACACTAACCATGCTCGCTTCTATGATTGTTTTATACTCCGGTTTCCCAACAACTAACATCTGCCCAGGAAGGCGCCATCTCTTGATGAACTTGGACAGCCTTCTGCAAACACCAGTGTCAGACCTAATGGCGCTGGACTTGTCCTTAATTTTTTTCAATTGTTTGAGCCAAACAATCTGACAAAGACATAAAAAGGATGTACTTGTCAAGGTGCCAAAAGAAACAAATAAACAATATCATGCGAGGTTCCTCAACCAGGGTTACAGGATACACCTAATTCAGAATATAAGCACAAACATCTCATTCAAAATGTGTGCATGTGCTAAGGCAACGTCATACGATTGAACATATCTTAATAATCACGAACGATGCAAGATCTGTAGCTAGCTCAGATGATTAATGTTTTTTTTTGAAAGATCCTCAGATGATCAATGTGAACACAAAGAAGTAATAATGAAGTAAGAGATGGAACGGAAAGAGTGGGCACTAACATATCGTGCCATATATTCTGCTCCGAAGTTCGACCAGATATTCTGAAGAAGATGATGAAGTGAGAGCAAGGAAAAAAATTAGCTGATGACATGAACAACAAGAGAAGGCGAGCACATCAGGAAGGCAGGTACCTCCTTGGCGCCTGGTAGATAGAGCTGGACCACATCGAAAGATAGAATTGTAAAGCCCGAGGGGCTCTCCAAGAGCAACAGCATCAGTCCGTGGTTCCCCAATTTGTGAGCTGCATAACAAGCTCAGTAAACTTGAGCAGAACAAGAAAAAACCGCACCAAGACCAATCGCCCATTCAGGTACCATCTACTTTATTTATTTTTGCGAATGCAGGTACCATCTACTCTAATCAAATGCCAAAACCCTAATTAGCCCACGCCCTGTGGGGTTGAAATCTGAAGGATCGAGTATGAATGGATCAATGTGTTTGCCCCGCGCCTAATGCATATGCTACTACAACTAAGGGCGTGTTCTGAAGTCCTACAACTTCTGAAAACTTCCCAGATTCCGCTTCCTCACGTAGCTTTTCACTTCACGTAGCGATGGGAAAGC
>CBMN010036943.1:0-13314 GCA_000582825.1 Hordeum pubiflorum
ATGGAGATGTCGCGGATGGCGGCAGGATCGGGACCGGCGAAGGGGTTGGTGTTGGACGATGCGATGGACATGGCGGCGGCGTGCGGCAAAGTGCGGCAGCTGCGGCGGCAGTGTCGGGGAGTGGCGGCGGCGGCCCTAGATGGGCGCGGCGGCGGCCCGAGGAGAGAGCGGCGGCGGCCCGAGGGGAGGGCGGCGGCCCGTGGTGGTAGATGGGAACGGCGGCGGCGGCCCGAGGCGGGGCGGCGGCGGCTCGAGAAGGAGGCTGCGGCGGCCCGAGGCGGGGGCGGCGGCGGCTGGAGGCGGCGGCTAGGGTTGCGGAAGCGGGAGGATCGATACGGTGAATGATACCATGTTAGATTGGAGAGAAGGGATTGTGCATCGATGTTTTATTGAGCCTTAAGGGCGAGTATATATTGGGTACAAGACTTGGAGAGCAAGAAGCCTCTCCTAGAGATAAGGTAGGAGATGGATTACAAATCCTAGACTACCAAATACACATATACCAAGGATATCTCTAACAGTAACAGAAGAAGCTTAGATGAAAACGGCTATATGCATGACTGGTTGAAAAATCAATTCGTCGGAGTTCCTCATCCTTCTTCCAGTAGATGGCCACCAGGCGGCTTTGTAATCCGGAATAACTAAGCTTTTTGCCCTCGGCAGGTTATGAATGATGGAATTGCACACCTAGGGATTGCATTTCAGGATTACAGCAAGGATTTCCTCCAAATGCTTGGAGGTCTTCAAAAAATGAGCCAGGTATACTCCCTAGCCCCCAAGTTTTAATTTGAGTAATAGTTTTCTGTGATTGATACTTTTGAGTATTTTCCTTGTATTCTACACTTGGTAGTTTTTTGTATTTTTTTCTTCCGTCTTTTCACAGCAAACTTCCGAGCAAATCAATGCCGAAGTTTTTGGGAACCTCACCGTGAAGAATAAGGAAGTGTGAGCACTTCACCAAATCACGAAGGAGAAAGAATCCGAGCTCTTTGAGCCCCGAAAAAAAACTTGAAGAGAATGCTGGTATGTTTCAACCGAGTATGTTCTTTCTTCGTTTGTATTCATGCAGATTTATGAATATCCGTGCTTTCTTTTGTTCGCCTTCTCCAGTCGTAGTTGCTGAGGCCAAACAAGTTATGGCTGACGCCGGAAACGCCCCTCAGCTCCGAAACAGAAATCTTCAGCTCCACCAAGAGAACATGAAGATAGAAAGAGTTGGCTGAAAGCCAGAAAGCTCTGGAAGCCTCTGCAGCTCGGCTTAAGGCCCAGAGCGAAAAGGATGAAAAAATCATCCGCAATCTCCAGGATACCCTTCGTAATCATCTGGAGGAAATCACGGAACTGGATAAGCATATCCTTGGTACGCTTGGAACTTTTCCTGCTTTTGCCATTCTTTGGTATTTTTCCTTCCCTTCAACTTTTGTAGTTGAGAATGATCCAACTCCCCGAATTGAGCGAATCCGTGCTTTCGAGAATTTTGTCGGAACCATGAAGATGGCTGGGAGTCTCTTTGTGAGCAAGTTTCTCCCAGACCAAAAGGAGGAATATTCCAACATCGTCAAGCTGCCAGCCGCCATTGAGGAAGCAGACTCTCAATGCCAATCTTGGCTGCAGTCCAGTGCTTGAGGTGGGGTGCGCATGGCACTTGGCCTGATGAAAATGCACTATCCCACGACCAAGCCTTGGCGCCTTGGCACCGGCACTCCACAAGGCTACACAGGGACTCAAAGGGCAGAGATCTTCGAGTCCGTCAAAGGCTTTGCCTCTAAGATTTCTCGGATGGTTTCCACCACCACATTCTACCCGGAGGAAGAAATTCCATCAACTCCGGAGAATCTGAGTGATAGCAATGATGAGGATGACGCTGAAGACGATGATGAGTGATCCATGTCCTGCATACAAGGAATGGCGGAAAACTGCATTACCCACTCTTATGTAATATATATCTTGTAATGCATGCCATTGTGCTCTTTTGTATGAAACATCTATCCTATGCTTTTGCAAAAGATGAAACTTGCAAGCAAATGTGTCTCCATCTTTTTTAAGTTCTCTGGTTTGTATGCTTTGACTTTTCCTAGTGTTTTTTGTGGATCCTTAAGTCGGAATCTTCAAGCCGAGCAACCAGGTTAAAAACCAATCAGTCTAAACTCGGAATCATGAGCCATACTTTTGGTGCCTTAACTTACTAGTCCAGTGACCCAACATACAAACTATCAAATAATACTTAAGTAGACGAGGAGAATAAACGCATGATCCCCGAGCACGCAGGCAAAATCTGGTGTTCCTGAGCCTTAAGGCTGAAAGCATTCAGTTTTCTTAACTCCGAGCACGCAGGCAAAATTCGGGTTAACATTGAATTAAATTGAAGGATCATTGGGAAATAGAAAAGACGGAATATGCTAAGCAATAAAGAAGATTTTTTTTTGCATGAATTCCGACAACTTTATTTCATGATCTCAATAATGTTTACATAGAATTGTACTAGGTATAGAAAGGACGTAACTTCTAGACGCTCCATGGCCGTTTTGTCTCCTCTAGTTCTACATCTATGTTTCTTTTTCTCTTGCGATCTTTCCTTTTGGGGTCTTTATCTTCATACCGGATGTCCACAAGGTAATATGACCCATTTTTCATAGCTTTGCTAATGAAGAAAGGTTCTTCCCAGATTGGGGCCAATTTGTGCTATCTTTCTTGCACCTTCCTCAGCACTAAATCACCTTCCTTGAAGGATCGGTGCTTGATTTTCCGGCTATGGTATCGCCGCAAACCTTGCTGATAAATGGCGGATCTTTGTAGCACAAGCTCTCGTTCTACATCCAAAAGGTCAACAACATCCTATAGTGCAATCTCGACGTCAACTTCGACAGATGATTGCACTCTAGGGCTATCATGGATAATATCTATGGGAAGCATTGCTTCTGCTCCATAAACCCGAAAAAAAAAGCGTTTGCCCAGTTGATCTATTCGGCGTTGTGCGTATGCTCCAAAGCACGGATGGTAGCTCTTCAACCCATGCTCCTGCTGCTCTGTAGAGAGGCGATTCGAGTCTTGGACATATTCCTTGCAGAATTGAACTATTCATACGTTCGACTTGTCCGTTGGATTGTGGATGTGCCACTGAAGCCAAATCAAGGCGGATTCCGTTTTGCTTGCATACTTTGCTAGCTCTCCAACTGCAAAGTTGGTTCCGTTATCGGTGATTATGCTATGTGGCATGCCATATCGCATGACTATGTCTATGACGAAATTTTTGGCTGTCACACCATCAAGTTTTTTGATGGGTTTGGCTTCCACCCACTTGGTATACTTATCTACTGCGGCCAGTAGATGCGTTAATCTGCCTCTTGCAGTTTTGAACGGTCCCATCATATCCAGCCCCTAGACCGCAAAGGGCCATGTTATGGGAATGGTTTTGAGTGCTTGGGTCGGAAAATTTGTCCGCTTGGTGAAATACAGACATCCGACACATGTATTAACAATGCGCTCAGCATCCTTCTTGGCTGTAAGCCAGAAAAACCCTGCCCGGAATGTTTTATGGACAATGCTTTTTGAATTAGCATGATGTCTACAATCCCCACCGTGGATTTCTTGTGGGATTTGCCGTCCTTCTTCCGGCGATATGCATCGCTGGAAAATTCCGGACATACTACGTTTATACAGGTGACCATTGATTACCATATATCCTTTGCATCGGCGTTTTATCTACCTTTGCAAGACCTCGTCTGCTCCTTCCGGAATTTCTGACCAACTAAGAAATTCAGATATGTTATCGTCCAATCCGGGGTTATGAGCAATACGGCAATTGACTCGAAAACTAGAGGGTAATCTACATCTCCTCCTTGAATAGATGGTTTGAACAAGTGCTAAACAAATACTCCTGGTGGTAGCGTTTTCACCCTTTCCGAGCCCAATCGAGCTAATGCATCTGCGTTCCAGTTTTCTTCCCGTTTCATGTGATTTACTTCAAATCCCAGGAAGCACATGGTGAATTCATCTAATGTTCTTTGATATTCCGCCATTATGGGGCTCTTTGCATCCCATGTCTGGTTTAGATGGTGCTGCACTAAGTCTTAATCTCCATAACATAGTATGTTTTTAACACCTATGTCTTTTGCAATATGCAAGCCATGGAGAAGTGCTTCGTATTCTGCCACATTGTTGCTGGCGTTGAAATGAATTTGTAGCACATACTCCATCATATCGCCTTTGGGTGATTTTAGGACAACGCCGGCACCATCACCTTCCTTCATCTTTGAACCATCAAAATGCATGATACAGTATTCTGATTCCGGCATTGGTGTGTTTTCCATGTCTTCTGTCCAATCGGCGATGAAATCCGTCAACACCTGGGACTTAATCGCAGTCCTGGGTTGGTACTTAATGTCGAATGCTGCTAGTTCGATGCCCCATTTGGTGACTTGGCCTATAGCATCCGCATTGTTTATGATATCTCCTAGTGGTGCTTTACTAACCACTGTTATTGAGTGTCCTTGGAAATAATGACGTAGCTTTCTTGATGCATAAATACGCCATATGCCAGTTTCTGATAATGTGGGTACCGTTGTTTGGACTCTAAAAATACCTCGCTGAGCTAATATACCGAATGCTGATCCGAGATATGTTGTCCGTCCTTTTCCTTTCCACGATTATCGATGCGCTCATTACCCTGCTTGTTGCCATTAAGTACAACAACATAGGTTCTTCCTCCTTTGGGGATGCTAAAATCGGAGATTTCATCAGTGTTTCCTTCAATTGCGCTAATGCTTTATCAGCTTCTTCTGTCCATACAAATTTGTTGGACTTCTTCAGGAGCTTGTATAATGGAAGTGCTTTGTCGCCCAGCTGGCTTATGAACCTGCTTACGGCGGCTGCTGATCATGTTAATCTTTGAATGTCTATTAGGCATGTCGGCCTTTTGATGTCCAGAATAGCTTTGATCTTTTCCGGGTTTACTTCGATTCCTCCGTGGGAAACTATGAAACCCAGAAGTTTTCCTGAGGGAACTCCGAATACACATTTTAATGGATTTAACTTCATTTTGTATGTGCGTAAGTTCTCGAAAGTTTCTCACAAATCATCAAGGAGGGTGTCTTTCTCCTTGGATATGACGGCAATATCATCTACGTAAACGTGGACGTTTTTGCCTATTTGTTCACGCAAGCATCTTTGCATGCAGCGCTGGTATGTTGCTCCTGTGTTCTTCAAGCCAAACGACATGGTTATGTAATAGTACGTCCTGTAGGGTGTTAGGAACGAGGTTTTGATTTGATCCTCGTCTTTCATACGTATTTGATGGTAACCGGAATAAGCATCCAAAAAGCATAAAAGCTCAGAGCTAGCAGTGGCATCTATTATTTGGTCGATTCGTGATAAAGCGAACTGATCTTTGGGACACAGTTTGTTCAGACCGGTGTAATCAATACACATCCTACTAAGGACAATAATATCTTTCTTCAGGACTAATACCGGATGGGCGGACCAATCAGTATGAATTACTTCCCGGATAAAGTCGGCTGCTAAAAGTTGGATAATATCTTTGCCTATGGCCTTTCATCTTGGTCCATCGAAGCGTCGAAGTCCCTGTTTGACGAGTTTTGATCCTAGAATAACTTTTAGTTGGTGCTCAGCAAGTTCTCGGGGCACGCCTGGCATGTCAGCAGGACACCAGGCGAAAAATATCCATGTTCTCACGGAGGAACCTGATGAGCGTGCTTTCCTATTTGTCAGTCATTCCTATCCCCATGACGACGTATTTTGTCGGGTCTTTTGGGTCTAGGATGACTTGCTTTGTATTCTCCGATGCTTTCAAGCTTTCCGCCGGCTTTGTGGCTTCTTTTCCTGCTGGCATTTCTGTCGGCGACACCTCCTTTGCCAGCTCCTTCAGTTCTTCCTTTGCGATAATCCTTTCGGCATAGAGGGCATTCCCCAGCTCGAGTTCCTATGCTAGCGCAAAATCTCCTTCAATGGTGATTACTCCGCCTTTTGGTCCTGGCATCTTAAGCTTGTTGTAGATGTAGCATGACCTAGCCATGAATTTGGTGAAAGCCGGCCGTCCGAGTAATGAATGGTACGCACTTTCGAATGGTACTACCTCAAACGAGATCTTTTCGGTGCGGAAGTGATCTGGCGTTCCGAAGGTAACATCTAGGAAATTTCTCCTTGGGAAGATGCTTGTCTGCCAGGGACAATGCCGTGGAAACGTACTATGCTTGAGCTAGGTCTTTGATAGTGCAGCTTCTCCAAAGTGCTCAAGTACATGATGTTAATGCTGGCTCCCATTAGCACTCTCCTTAGCCTGTGATTCATTACTACAGGGCTTACTATAAGAGCATGTGTGCCTGGTTCCGGGATATTGCCAGGGTGATCAGACTGATCCCAAGTGATTGGGGTTTTTGCATACTTGAGGTACTTTGGCGTAGGCGGCACTATTGCATTGATTTCTCTCCATGCTTGTTTCACCTTTTTGGCTGAAGGTGTTGCCAGAAAGGTGAGATTGCATTCTTCATCTACCCTTGGGAATTTGAGTTCTCCTTTTCTCTGTTGTTCCTAGATCCGCTCATCTGTGTCAGATTCGCTTCCTTCGTCCTTAGCTTCAGGCTTCTGTTTGTTGATTTTCCTCTTGGAATTCCATCCTTTGTTCCCAGCTTCAGCATTGCTTCTCACATGCTTATTGAGCCCACATTGCTGGTTAGTATGATTTGGTTTCCCAAATTTGGCGTGGTGCAGGCAGGGTTCTCCTCAGATTTTGTCCCACTCTTCCTTAGAGTAGGATACAACTTCCTTGCTCTCTGCTCCTTTGCCTTTCCACTTGTTTGTGTTTTCTCTTCCAAAGGCAAGATTTACTTCTTTGGGTTTCCTTGTGCGTCTTGCATAGCCTTCTTTTCAGGGCGAGCCATCTTTTTGCTCTGGATGAGTGTGTCTATATTTCCGCCTCTTGCCCTGATATCATCCTTTGCCGCTGCATGTTCATTGTCCGTTGTTAACATGGAACCAAGATCTTTATGCCTTTTGGATCCTACCATGAACGGTACAAGGCTAGGTTTTAGGCCATTTATGAACGCATGCATTGCTTGGGTGTCATCCACTCCAGAGCAGCTATTTTTCATTGTTGTCCACCTTGAGATAAAATCGACGTACGACTCATTCTCATATTGGATGCAGCGGTTCAACTGGTTAATACTTTTGGGGCGTTTGTACGTGCCTCGAAAGTGCTGAGCGAAAACTCTAGCCATATCTTCCCAGCTGTCAATTGTTCTTGATGGTAGTCCATTAATCCAGTCGTGCGCTCCATCCAACAGCATCAAAGGCAGAAACTTGACTGCTTCCAGATCAGTACCTTTGTTGATCTGAACTGCAGTATGGTAGTCTGAGAGCCATGTATCTGGGTTCGTGCTTCCAGTATACTTTTGATAAGTTGGTCCGGCCTTGGCAAAGCCACAATGCATACTAATGTTTTGGATACGATCGGTAAAACACTTTGGCCGAAATATAAATCATCCTTTTCAGCTCCAGCTGCGTGCGGGGAATACCTTCCAACTGAGTGAACTGATGGGGATCTACTTCTCTGTGGTCCGCTGTGGCATGAATACACACGTATGGGTTCATCGCTATCTCATCCGGCATTTCCACCATGCGAGCAAGGCGGAGTTCAGCTTCTGGCCCGCTCCTTGTTTCGTGGTGTTGTTCGGGATCTCTCACGCCTGTGAGGATGTTCATATCTTCAGACTTTATCGGCTGGGTTTCTTGGAGGGGGCATGGATTCTCTATCTTTCTCCGCACGAGATTGATGAGGGACATCATTTCCTCCTTTCCGGTTTTTGTCTTCCCGATCATTATTGTCTCGGGGGTTGTGGTTATTCTGATGATTTGCCGGATGAGATCTAGTTCTGGACGCTGTGTCCCTGTCCCGGGGGTCTTTCTTGTCCTTCTTTGGATCATCGCCCTTTCCTTTCGAACTTCCTGAGTCTCCAGGTTCATTGGGTTCAGGTGCTGCAACGGCGGCTGCGGCTGTGGTGGTTTTGCGTAAAGACGAACTGTCAAAATGCCTGCCAGAGCGTGTTTGGCCTCACTACTGCTGCTGTAATGCTTTTCCTAGGAAAGCATACACTCCCTGAAGCTTTTCGTCTTTGGAGTACAGGTCGTCATTGAGGATGGAGAACGCAGCCTCCGCGTTTTCAGTGGCTGTTTTGTAGATGTGTTCCTCCTTAGCATTGACGCTGTTTACCTGCCTTTGCCAGGATGGGTTTTCGAGACGCCTTTTGACTGGCAGGTCTTCTGGGATTCCAACTCCTGGTAATTTCATTGGCTTAACTGCCGAACAATTTTGGCGCTTGTACTCCTCGATTTCTTCCTACTGTACCTTAACGGCAGCTTGGGGTTTTAGGATTTTTTCATGAGACCGATAAAGGTGTTGTTGTTGCTGAATTATAGCCTGCCTTCTAGCTTCCAGTACCTCTGGCGGTTTGTGCCTGCCGACCGATGTTTGGAGCAGATTGGCTTCATCTTGTTCTAACATCTGTGGAGCCGAAACTTCTTCAATTTGCTTCTGCTTTTTCTTTTCGGCCGTCTTTGCACCACTGCAGTCGCCAATTTCTAGATTCTGATTGGCTATGTCAGCCAACCTATCCGTCTTTTTCTTCTGGGCTTTGGCGTAAGCTTTCTTTACAGACTTTTTCTTTTTCTTTGAGGATGGAGTCTTTTTGGCAGCTTCATCTTCTGTTAAATCCTGTACCTCAGGGAATTCCGGGTTTTCCACTTCCTCTGCTTCTCCGTTCATGTTAACTACGGAAGGAGGTGTTTTGGGCTCTGTTCCGCCTTTTCCTCGCTTTCTGCCTTTTCAACAGGTTTGGCCATGAGGACTACGTGGAAACATCCCTGCATGGATTTGACTTTGCGCTCAAAGGCATCTCCATCATCGTCGGAATCTGTGTCAGAAGGTGCAGATCCGGTTTCTGAATCTAATTTTGCTTCGATGGCTACAAGAATAGATTCAGCTTCCGAACTTTCCGCATGATTAGCGAGTTTCAGGTCTTCCTCTTGTTCTACAGGTTTTTCCTCTTCTGCCTTTTCCGCAGATTGTGTCTGCACCATGCCGACGAAGTGCGATCTGGGTGTGGGCATCTCCTGAGAGGTATTACATCCAGTCATGCTTTGACGATATGCACTTATCAGATCTCGATCTGCCCCAATGTACGAATAAGGTAGATAGGTTCCGAAGCCGGCGTCAAAGCCATCTTCGATTGGGCATAGGGCGGGTGGGATAAATTTTCTTCCACCACAGAACCCCGACGCTTCCGCCGTTAAATCTACGAAGATATTAGCAGATCCGATAGGAAGGATGCAAGAACTTACCAGATTGTTCCGTGCCGGCATGTAGGAGTTATTGTCGACGAAGTGCGCACCGTTTTTGTCAAAGTCCAGGCTCCCAACCATGATTGCATTGCCATTCCGCCGATTATTCCCGCTCGGAACGTAACCCCGGACGTCGCTGGTCCCGCAGTGGGCGCCAACTGTCGAGTTATTGTAGTATGGTTCATGGCAAGGGGTTCCATAAGCCTGTGGTAGAGCATGGGTGGAAAGCCTAGGGAAGTTGCTGGTAGCAGGGACACAGGTTTACCTAGGTTCGGTACGTTGCAACAATTGCGGCGCCCTACTCCTGCAATCTCACCATATCACAGCTAAAGCCTGAAGTATACAACAATGTGAGTCTAGAGTTTCTTCTATCTTGCCTTTGGGGCGGCTCCCGTCCGGCTTTATATAGATAGCCGGACTAGGGCTTGCAGGAAGGAACGTATCAGACAAGGAAAGTATTCCTATTCTTGGACGGCAAGATGTCCGGCTTCTTCTCCAAGCCGGATTACGTATTGGGCCGTAATCTGGGTCTTCTAGAATCCGTCTTCCCGTGCGTCCGCCTGCTGGGCCGCCCGGTGAAGCTCATCACCTCACCACCTGTGGGGCACCCTGGCAGGCCGGCCTTTGGCCATCTGCCGGATATACCCCTAATTCGGTATATCCCCGACAGGAAGGGTTTTGGTTCAGGTTTGGATGCATGAGTAGTGATCATACTCAATACAGGGTTTTGATGTGCTAGGTAGATGACCACACGCCCGTTTGGGATACCCCAAGAGGAAGGTATGATGTAGTCTAGCGAAATTTCCTCCAATTAAGGAACCATGGTTTATTGACCAGTAGGACTTCGAAGACTTGGAGAAGGTTGCTTGCTGGCGTGTCAACAAGCGTGGAACCTACACACAACACACAAACTCTCTCTTGCCCCAACTTTCCGAGAAGTTTGTCAATCTTCCCATCTTGCTGAAAATTATAGAATTAAACGTATCGAATGATGGAAAAAAATTAAAGTAAAAACGGTATAGCAAAGAAACAATGATGAAAGTGCTTTAAAGAAGGTTGTATCAATGAGGAAAATAGGACCGGCCATGGTTTCACTAGTGGTGTATCTCCAAAGAAAACAAATATGCTGGGTGAACAAATTACAGCTGGGTAATTGATAAATCATGAACGTATAACATTACTATTATGACGAAATATAGTTCACGGGTTCTAATATCGTAGGCATTACGTCAAGGCATATGGACCGCTATCCAGCATGCATCCATATCTAATAGTCCACCTCAAGAAAGCTATCGAGCAAATCTCTTGGTATTAAGTTGCAGCAACGAAGTGATTGCTTTGTGCGCAACAGACAATTGCATTAAGTAAAGTACGTAATGTAAGAAATGGTTCTCATCCGTAGACAAGTGCACCGTTGTTTTCTCCCTAGTGGCAACAACACATTCTCCACCCATCACGTTTTTGTCACTCGAGCACAGATATAAAGGAGGCATGAACCCACTATCTAGCATATAAACCATCTCTTGGAGGTGAACACAACTACGTGGCCAAGGTAATCATAAACACCGGAGAGTATTGCAAGACAACATTAAAACTTTCTATAGATATAAGTGAAGCAATTCAGTATGACATGAACAAAATAGTCATAATCTCATGGTTCATCGGATCCCAGCAAACACTATCAAATTTCTCGCGACAGGGATGTTTTCGCGATGACGTTTCGATAACATCGCGTGCTTTCGTCGCGGATGGCTGAAAACTGGATTTTCCTCTCGACGTTTTGGTTTGGTCCGTCGTGGAACGGTTGTGCGCCACGTTTCGCACATTTTACGTCACGGATTTTTGTTTCCGACCCAGTAGCCCACTTAGAGCCCAGTTGCCTTCGACGAAACTGGCTTGGTCACGTAGAACGTCGCCAATTTTCGCCGGACCACACATCCTGCCCTATTTGACTGCTTTGACCGGCAACGACCGCGCCCTCGGTGCCTGGCCCCACCCTTCAGGCCATGTGCACCGTTGTAGCCGTTGATACTGCGGGACCCAATGTAGCCGTTGACACAGCTGAACGCACCCATTAATTAACCCGACCACACCGCACCAAGGCCACTACCGCTGCTGCAACTCCTCCGCCGCTGCCGCAAATCCTCCGTCGTTACCGCACCGCTACCGCTGACGAGGGCGTGCAGCTGAAATTCCCTCTCTCGCATATGGTCAACTTTTTTGAACTATCATGGCATGACCCGGAATGAACAGAATTCCAGGAGCAACTGGTTCTTGAACTGCGTAATGCAGTGTTTAGAGAGATGGACGCGAATAGCACATTACGGGAAGAGACAAGGGCACTGAGGCAGAAGCTAGATTAGGTGCTGCAACGGGTACACAGAGAAGGTGCTTTTGAAGCTACTGGAAAACCTGCTCATGAAGCCAAGATTCAAGATTCTGGCCGCAATCTATTAATGATTTGGGTTTTATTAGTTTTATTTGCAATGTGTGTTAGCATGATGATGTCTAGCAGTTAAGTAATGGCATATTAGGAATGTACGACAGATAATTGGGTTATGGTAGCACTTGTCTGTATTGTATGAAGAAAATCCAAGAATGCACATCACTTCAACATGAGCATGCACATAGCGCATGGACATCAGTTCAACACAAAGCATGCACACACGCATGCATATCAGTTTATAACAAGCATGCACACAAAGCATGCACATCAGTTCAACACAAGCATGCAAACAGGCATGCACAATAGTTCAACACGCATCATGCAAACTGGCATGCGAATCAGTTCAACAAAAGCATGCACACACAGCATGCAAAATCAGTTCGACACAAGCATGCACACAGGCATGCAACACTAGTCTGCATCGCTATCATCTGCGGGTAGTGCACCCGGTTCACTATCATACTCCTCATATGTGTCGTCTACTTCATCGTCACTATCTTCCACTTCATCGTCACCATCTTCTACTTCATTGACACTATCTTGTACTTCACCTTCCTTATGCTGCATAGACACTTTTTCCGATTTTTGATATAAGCCCAAATCTCATCTGCTGAGAGGGTGCGGGGAGCCATGTCAGTGCATTCCAGAGTAGCCGGAGGCGGAGGCGGAGGATGGGATAACAGGTCAGCAGGATCATACTCATTGTCAGATACTTCAACAACTTGATGTGCTAGAATACTAGGCCTGTCCGCCTCATCTATGTACTCCTCATCTTTGTCCTTATCATGTTCGGACACATCAAAGGTCCGCCTATGCTCAAATTTTTGAACTATCCACATGTCCACTAGTGGAAACAGGACATACAGTCCCGGGCCGCAGTGGGCTTTAGTCTCGGATTCGCATCCGGGACTGCGAAACTAGGACTAAAGGCCCCTACCGCTAGTCCCGGGTTGCTACGGCCCGAGACCATAGGCCACCACGTGGGAACGGAAGCACGCTGCGGAGGTTGGGGAGCTCTAGTCCAGGGCCGTAATACCACCCGAGACTAAAGGATTTTCTCTTTTTGATTTTTTTTTCAAAAAAAAAATTCAAATTTTTCCCAATTTTTTTATTTGAATTATTTAACCACTTAATCGCACTATACACACATTTATCACTAAGCATTCTTAATTTCAATCTAAATTACTCGCTTCTACAAACACTTCCCCACAGGTCACCCATCTCCGGCCCTAGCACGTTTAACTTCTTAGTTCATTCCCTATGAGAGACCTACAAACAACAGATGCTTACCTGACAATAGTATCCTATCAATCCTATTAACCCGTGGACTATGATGTCACACACCTTTATTTTATAAATCGAAATAATTATTTAAAGAAAAAGAAATAAATCATTAATAATAATCTTGAATTAAAATATTCTTGAATGCAAATAATAATTAATTTATTTGCCTTTTTTCATTTAATATTGAATAATTCATATCAACAAATCCGTAAATCGAAATTTGACAAATAATA
>CBMN010036945.1:0-11081 GCA_000582825.1 Hordeum pubiflorum
TACGTGTTAGGAGGGCTCCTAACATGCAAAGCCACCCATGCAATGCATGCGGCAGTGGACGCGCGCATACTGGCATCATGCATGCGGTCCGCTTGTACTCGCCTCCATGCAGATGTGGTGTCAAATGCATCCTGTCGCCCTCCAGCTGCTCGTTTGGTAGCGAGCAAGTAACTGAAGGCACCGCGCGGACGGCGAGATCCGGCGGGGACGCGCTGCCTTTACCGAAACGGCGCGCTGTGGCGTCACTGCAGACACAGCGGCGCGCGCCTTGAGCTTGAACTATCCGATGGATATATAAGCGTCGTCGCCGAACGGGAACGCCACGCTAGCTCCGGCACTCTCAACCGAAAGACGCTCGCCGTCATCGTACATGAGCGCGCCGACGGCACCGTGCGGAGAAAAAAAGAACCGATGCTACGTACACATTACGCCAACGGTCGTAATGCAACCATAGCGGTCTATATGTCTTGAAGCACAAGCTGACAAACACCGTTGCCGTCGCGAAGCCATGCACGCATGCGACAGTCGGAGTGCACTGGCCAGCAGTGGCACACCGCGTCATGCGGCTTGTACTCGCCTGCATATGCGGTCAAACGCAACTTGTGGCAACTTCTCGAGGATACGCGAGCGGCAGCGACTCAACGTGAGATAATCTTCGATGGACACGAGTTCCGGCCTGAAGCTTACAGCCTAAGGAAAAGGAGGCCGTCACGTCACTCACATGGACGGGCATGCAGCTGGGTGCAGCGGAGGACGCTCGAGTCAGTGAGTTTCAGTTACTTGTTCTGTGGTGTAAAGTGTTGCTACTTTACTGCTACTCCAGAAAAGAACAACAATCTCCTGTTGTCCGCAAGCAAGATCGAAGGCGAGCGAGCGAGGAGGGGCCCGTACCGCGCGGACGGCCAGATCTGACGGGAAGTCGACCTCGAGTCGAGCCAGAATATGAGTCGGTCTCGAGCAACTCACAACTCCTGAGCTTTTCTCGCAACCCTATACCCCACGTGATGCTACGCTAATTCATTCCAATACATTCCAATTGGACTTGGTTGTGTAAAACATGAATGTTTGAATTAATAATAGATAAATTAAAATAGAAAATCCATAGTATATATTGTACTCCCTCTGATCCATAATGAGTGTCGTGCTTTTTGTTCAATTTGACGTATACAAGATTTATTTTCAGCGAACCCTCTCTAAAGTGACATTTGTGTATTGTATAAACTGATTTTTCTTTCTGTATAATCTTGGGCTAGTTTCTGTACATATTTTTTATTTTTAATAAATCACAATTGCACGTAGACATGAAATAGTAATCCACCACTCTAAAATAAATTGAAATGATTGGAAGCGTAGTGTACAGAAAATAGGAAGCAGGCCGGGACAGTAATAATCAAAAAGCTAGATCACAACTCCAAAATGACCGCATTTGAAGCGGACAGAGCCAGAAAATTATTTGATTGATACCCTTGAGCATTGGGTTGATGAATGACTTAAATAAACCTGACAGGACCCCCACACAAAAAGTCTGACAGGGGAAAACGATTTGTCTCTTGCGGCAATGGTTCGATGAGTGAGTTAAATAAATCTAGAAGGAAAAAGTACGTCTACAAAAATATGAAGTACGTTATTTATGGGGGAAATGCAGAACAAATGAATTCGAAATGCATTAGTAATACACATTGTGCCAGTGAAGCCTCTATTAGGTGTCGTCAATGTAAAATCAAAGTATACAGGGCCGTGGATATTGTGGAGGGAATTGATGTTTTGTGTTAAATGTTGTCTGCGTGAAATGTGTACCCCTCCCCTAGAAGATCACTATCATGCATTAGATGCCTTATTTTAGCCACGATGCCAACTATTTTCTATATATGTTAACATGTGTTATATAAAAACCTCTTTGTTATTTACATATATTTTATTCATATTTAGTCCCACGCATATGTAAGGACCCACATGTAAGAGAATGGGTGTTAGCAAAACCCGTCACGAACTGCTCCTCATGCTTTTTCCCCACTCAACTGAAGTTTGGTTGGTGAGTGCTTTAAGTACCGGTGCTCCGGGTCTATCTTCAAGTATTCCCCATTTCTCTTACGGTTCTGATGACGCACCTTGGAGCATCGCCCATAGAGCGATCTATACTTCAAGGCCTGCCTCATTATCCGCCTTGGAGCATCGATACTAATCTTTCATTATGGTATAGTTTTACGCCATGATCCATCTCATACCATCGCTTCTAGTGAGATCTAATATCCAAGCTTTGGCTCTTGATCCGGTTGAAAGATCTCTACAGGTGTTCATGTAAGATCTACACTTCTTCCTACTTCAAGATCCATTCGAAAGCATAACTTGTGAGATATTTACTTTGACTCTGTTAAGTCTCAGAGATCTGTTTCTTCTGAGATTCATACTTTCCTCTCTGTCGGTTCTGTCTCAAAGCATCACTTCTATGAAATATATACTTTGAGAAGTACCTTCTCTTTTTTACTTGGAGATTTATTGATTTTGAGGATTTGTGGCCATGTATAGTTCTTCACCTCCTTAGATCGAGATTTGTTATGATATATTGTCAGAATCCTTACCATTGATTTAATTATATTCCCGATAAAAGTTCTTTATGTAAATAGGTTTGTTCCATCTCGTTTATTGCTTTTCTCAAAATCATTCTTCTATATAACAATTATGTTGTCATACTTTCTTTGCTATCTCGAGAAATATCCTTGGTGCTCCCCATGTTTTCTTATGACTGTCATGATCCACATCGAATCATTGAGTTTTAGTTACTTCTTGATCTATTGTGATGCTACTTTACAGTACAAAAGAACAATACATTGTTCACGGATCGATGCAGCATCACCTCCTCCAGTGGACGCTCCTCTGCGCGACATGAAGAAACAAAAGTTGTTATTAATCCAAGGCAAGCAAGCCTGGATCGGCGCCGTGCGGATGGTGACATCGGGCGACGAGAACGTGCTTTGACTGAAATGGTTGTGGCACGTGGCACTGCAGCTGCACCTCTTCAAACTCTTAGGTAAAAGTGTTGTAGAGTTTCCAAGTTTATTCCAATTCATTTTCCTATTTCTTTGAAATTATTTGTTGATGTATAACATCCCATGTTTTGTATTTCTTTTAGTATCTCAAGACCTATCCACAACGTTCTCATTTTCTCTCGTGATTGTCATAATCCATATCGAGCATTGATCACACAAAGCCACCTATATTTTGAGGCCCGCCTCATTTCTTTTCTTGGAGAATCGATATCAGTTTTTTGGTAAGATCTATTTTTTTCGTTTTCTTTCATCATCCTTCTCGAGCCACCGCTCAAAGTGAGATCTAAAATATGATGTTTGCCTCTTGACCCATTTGAAAGATCGCTACTATGTTGACGTAACATCTATACTTCATTCCACTTCATGATCCATGACAAAGCATTGTTGGCAAGATCTTTAATTTGACTATGTGAAGTCTTATATCATTCTTTCCAATGAGATCTATAATTTTCTCTTCACAATGATCTATCTGAATATCGCGTTTGGCAATATCTTTACTTTCAGTGATACCACCTCCTGTACTTGAAGATCTTCATATGGATCTTGACGATCCGTGGCTACCGTGCATTATTTTTCATCTTAACCCGTTCTTATGTTTTATTATACCATCATAGAAATACTTCTACTTATTTTCTCAAAATCATTATCCTTGATTTTTATTTCTACCCTTAGTAAAAGTTCTCTAGTGTTCGCGAAGTTTCGACTTGCTTTATTTTTTTTATCTAAATCATTCTTATTGTCTGAAAATTCCCATAACAACGCTTAAAACAAAACATGGCATACTTGTTTCGGTGCCTCAATACTTATCACATGTTGGTTCTTGTTGTTTCTATTGAAAATCCTCTTCCTGACCCACCCTGATTCAATGGCTTACTCACTTTACGATCTACTAGATCGAACTAGTAAATGTTTAATTCCATTTGCCAAAGTCTCTTACCGGCATCCATCACAACTTCATTTGAAAACTAGTTTCCGCGTCACCTATATTCAATCAATCTCTATTTTCAAAATTTATATATGAACCTTGTTTATGTTTTCTTATTTTGTCAAATTATATGTTCACAAACTGTTAGGAGTAGTTCTCCCAATTTGTCTATTTGATCTACCATGTTTGACTCAAAGTTCTTCAACGATCTACAAATTAGTACGATAAATGGTTGTTTTTTACAAATATTTTTTTTACAATCTAACAAGATTAGTTATTATTCTATAATTCATATATTGTAAAGAAGCCTTATCCATTCATATAAATCATTGCATATTCGTTGTCTCTGAATTGAGACTAAAGTTTGTATGTTCTCATGCCCTTTAGAGCCTACCTTTTTTATTTGACACATCTACTTTTGTTATTTGTCTGGACATTTTTAGAGAAATTGAAACATAATTTCCCCTTGTGAAATAGTGGTGTCGGAGGAAAAGGATGACACACTTTTGTTTTCGGTCATCACACATGGTTAAGATGAGGATATAATGTAGCTAACTTCGAAAGGAATGGAACCTCAGATATGTTTTATTTCTCTTATCAATCACTATTTTACTTTGTTTATTTATTTTATTATTTTCAGTTGAGTTGCACTTTTTATACTCTATGTATAGAAATGAAGTACACTATCTCAAAAATAACAAATGTCTAAAGCGGTGTTTATCTTGTATAGTTATCTCACATTACCTAATACACTATATTTTGGGATTTGGAACATAAAACACCGACCTTCCAAAGGATAATTTGACAAGAAAAGAGTCACCATTTTTCCAAGATTGCTTTGCTACTTTACAGGTAATACAATTATTATACAAGACCATAGTAGTATTTAATGCTTGCACCCCAATTGTACCATAACGCCAGAAGAAATCGTGGAAAAAGCTCCAATGCATAGGTGATGATATTTTCTGTATTACATATTTATTTGACATTAGATATCACTCACACATATCGATTTGGTGTGTTCTGAAATTCTCAAATTCTGTTAGCAAAGTGGCAAACTATTTTTGGCAAAACATGAGGCATGTCATTCTTTTCATGGAACCGATTGTTGGTATCCCCTAAAGTTAGCTAATTTAGCTTGTACTACTTTTTTCCTTTGCTTACGAAGTATGGATGCTCCCGGAAAATTGTTATTTATTAGGAAAGGCTACATTGTTATATCTACCAATAAGGTGTTCCAATGTTGAGGTATCCAAGAGCAAAAGTGGATCGTAGTTCTTGATTAAAGCATGATCCACTATAACAAAAATAGCCTTTATGATTGAAATCTTTGTTTGGAGTATGTCGATGATAATAATTTACGATCATATATACTAGTGGGATTGTTTACATATAAAAGAAAAGTGCCTTTCACTTCACTAAAGGTGATAATTTATATTTGGGTATTTCGTGTGCACAAGTGAAAACTTTGTTTTTTGTACTGACATGCATGCAAGCTTGGCTTTATCAGCTATAGAGGTATCACCCTTTATATTATGAATATGTCAAACAAATATGGTATGATAGTACAAGTAAGTATTAGACTTAGTGGATAATTATATCAAAGCACAACAACCTCTCAATCAACTAAATCCATCCAAATGGTTATCAGTTCTTCATTCACAAGCAATGGAAAAAGTACTACGAACAAAACTAGCTAGCTTTAAGACATACCAACAATCTATTTTGTGAATAAATAGCATGCCTCTTGTTTTGCCAAACAACAGTTTGTTGCTTTGCTAACACAATTTGGTTGCTTTTGAACAGACCAAATCAATCAGTAGTGTGAGTGATACCTAATATCAAACAAACATGTAATACAGAAAATATACCCACATAAGCGTTGGAGTTTTTTACACGAGGTCTTGTTGGATTATTGTACAATTGGGGTTCAGGTATGAATTACTACTATGGTATGGTATAACAATTTAATCTCTTGCAAAGTATCACAGCTATGTTAGGAAAATGGTGACATTTTTCTAGTTGATATATCACTTGGATGACCAGCCTTTTTATGTACAAATCCAAAGATCAAATATATTAGATTATGCGAGATAGCTAAACTAGATAAACTCCAGTTTAAACATTTGTATTTTAGGGGTAAAAATCCATTACAAACTTCACACCACACATTCTTTACACGCAATGTACTGTAGTTGACTAAGAATGTATCCGAGGCAAACCTAATTCCCAAATGTTCTTGCATGTGGTACTAGTTCATGGGCCATCGAGTTGCATTCCCTGGTGACATCTATGCAACAAAGGGATGTAAACCATGCACCGTTTAGGCCCATTTGAGTCCATTTATCGGTTTAACATTTTAAGAAAGTTTTTTTTCTAGGAAAAATGAACTGTAGAGCTATCAAAAAATTAAACGAGCTTTCCAGTGCCATTTATAGTGCAATTTACATCAATTCCATGATGAGAAGTTCTTTACCATCTCTTTTATGGCAACAATCTCAGGGTATCCACCGACCGGGTTAAGTCAAGAACCTGAAGCTCTTTTGCTAGTCCTGCACAATCAGACTCAAATGATTTATATTTCTCATCGCAAGATATTCGACACGATTTAATAAGATCTTTCTATTCTACAATTAATATATTGGAAAGCGGTTTAATACATCCATATAAAACATTGCATATTTTCTTTTCGTTTTAAGTGGTATGCTAAAGTTTGTATGAACTCTTGCTCTTTGGATCCTTTTTTTAGAAAGATCCTATTTTTTATTTGACACAAATTATTTTTTCATTTTCCCGGACATATTGAGATAAATCGAAACATGTTCACCCTCTATGTGAGAGAGAAGTTTGAGAAGGAAGATGACACATTTTTTCCAATGATCACACATGTTGAAGAAGAAGAAGATATAATGTGGCTAATATCAAAATGAATGGAACCTCAGATATGTTCGCTTATCTTATTCATCACCATTTTCCTTTGTTTACTTATTGTGTTACTTTTCCGTTGAGAGGCACTTTCATATTCCCAGTATAGAATTGAAGTACACATCTCTAACAAATAACAAATGTGTGAATTGGTGTTTATCATGTCTAGTTATCTCGCATAATCTAATATATTAGTTTTTTATTTGGTACATCAAAACATTGGCCATCCAAGTGAGAATTTAACTACAAAAGATTTATCATTTTTCCAAGCTTACTTTTCTTCTTTGAATAGATAAAATTGTTCTGATATGTCATATTAATAATTCATGTCTACATCCCAACACCGCAATAACCCATTAAGGCCTCATGGAAAAATCCTCAATGCTTAGTTAGGTATAATGTGCGTGTTACATATTTATATTAGCTATGACTCACACATATATATTCGTTGTGTTCTGAAGCATCAAAATTCTGTTAGCAAAGCGGCAAACTATTTTTGGCAAAACAAGAGGCATGCTATTCTATTCATGGAATCGATTGTCGGTATCTCTTAAAGCTAGCTAGTTTTGCTTGCACTACTTTTTTTTCCTTTACTTACAAATGAAGAACCGGTAACCATTTGAATTGATCTAGTCGGCTGTTGTGCTTTGATCTAATTCTCCACCAAGTCACGAATCATACTGTACTTGTTTGACATATTCATAACAGGAAGGGTGATCCTTCTGTAGCTCATAAAAGCGAAATTTTGCATGCACATCAATACCAAAAAGAACTTTTTGTCGACACACACGAGATACCCCAAATATACCTTATCACTCTTAGTGAAGTGAATGGTATTTTCCTTTTATATGTAAACAATGTCACTAGTACATAGGATCATAACACTAGTATCATGGACATATAAGGACATACTCCAAAAGAAGATTTCAATCAATCATAAAGACTAGCTACTTGGTTATAGTGAATCATTCTTTAGTCAAGACTGGCGATTCAGTTTTTGCTCTTGGATACTTCCACATTGAGCTTGGGCGATCTTGCATAATGGCGTAAGGCGATGACGCATTAGCAGTATTAGTTGTGTGCCGATCAAGCACGCGATGTATGTGAGTGCCGTTTGTCACGAGAGATAGTTCAAGACGGTGCAGTTGGCGTGTGCGTAGCTGTGTCTACAGTGACGACATCGCGTTGTTTCGGTCAAGAGCACACCCGATCTTGCCACCCGCGTGGCGCCGGTCCCTTGCTCGCCTTCAGTTATTTGCTTGTGGGTCGAGACTCAAGAGCGTGGGCAGACGAGCGGTGAACTCGAGAGGAGCCACTGTAGCTAGCGACATGCATGGAAGCACCTGAAACGCTGGTGTGATCATGGGGTGGTCATTCGCATGCGGAACTCACTGAGGTGCCGGTGCCCTCCGCACGCTATTCGCCTTCGCTTGCTAATTGCTTTCGTTTCTTCAGGCCGCACAGAGGAGCGGCCACTGGAGCAGGCTCCATCGATTTGCCAGCATATCACTGTTCTCTTCTGTAGTGAAGTCACAGCACTATACAGTACAGCGAGGAGTAGATGAAACTCAAACAGCGATGAGACCTCGGATGCACCAAGGTGCACGTCCGTCCGTGTGAGTGACCACCTTTCAATCATGAGGCCTCAGGAACTCGAGTCTACCGATGATGATCTCGGGATGAGTCAAGGCCGCATATCCTTCACTGAAGTCACGATCGGTGTCAAATCCATCTTGTCGCGCCTTCAGTTAAGGATATAGGCGGAGGTGACTCATCGTGACACCATCATCAGTAAACACGAGTTCCTGGCGCTTACATCCAGTCTAAGGATAGAGAGGGTGACACACACATTGACGGACGGGCAGCTAGGTTCAGCGGAGAACCCTCCAGCGCCTGAGTTTTAGTTACTTGTCGCTACGTGTTGTATGGTGCTGAAACTTCACAGCAGAAAAGAACAACGATTTGCTCGCGGATGGTCGGAGTCTTGCCTACTCCGGTGGCCGGTCATCTGAACGACGTTAAGAAACGGAAGCAATTAGTGACCGACCGAAGGCGCGTGAGGAATGAGCGACCGGCGTCGTGCGGACGACGAGATCGCGCGCTTGTTTGACCGAAACAGCCGTGGTGCGCGTCAGTGCGGCTGCACCTCCTCGAACTCTTCTCCACAAATAAGAGTGAGCTTATTTTAGATCAAATTTGCTGGTACACAATAAAACATTATGGTACCTTCAAAACATGAAAAGTAAAATAAAACATCATGTAATACCTTAAGAAAATTGAAATTTATCAACAATCAGAAGATATCAAACGTATCTCAAAGCAACAACGGACTGTGGATATATGTACGGAATATCAAGTCATGGTAGAAAAACCACTCCCCAAAACTCTACCTCAAACGAAAAGAGTTAAAACTAGCGAGATCATACGCAGTTGCGCTCTCATGGTTTTTATCTTTTTTTCTTCTTTAAAAAATTTGGGATTTCAAAAAAGTTCTAAATTTTAAATCAATGAAGAAATAAAAAATGTTCAAGAAATCTTAAAGTGTCCGCATACTCAAAAAAATGTTCTTCATTTTTTCAAAATTGTCTGCGTATTCTACAATTTCTCATGCTTTTGGAAAACAAATATTTGGCAATCAAGAAATTCATGATTTTTAATTTTTACGTGAATTTGAACGAATGTTCTTGAATTGAAAAATGTTCATGAATGTTTAAGAAATCTTCAAAAATTTCAGAAACTGATAGTGTATTACAAAAAAGTTCATCAAATCAAGAAATGTTCCATGTCTCCATGATTCAAAAATATAATGAATTTTAAAATGTTCGTAAGAAGTAAAAAAATGTTAGCGAATTTCACAAGTTGTTTCCCAATTTCAATAATTTTTCTTCGATTCAAAAAATGTTCTCCGATATAAAACATCACATATTATCCCTTTTTGGGACAGCCCATGTGTGTGGTGACATGCTTTATATTTCATTTTTTCCCTTTTCCCTTTTATTTTTTTATTTTTTTCTTTAGATAATTTGGGACAGACAAAAAGTTCCTAATTTTAAAAATTGGTTAATTAAAAAAATTAAGTAATCGTAATTATTTTTCGAAAAAAGCTTTGCATATTAGAAAAATGTTCACTATTTTGAAAGGCAATATCTTATAATACAAAAATGATCGATTTTTGAAAATTGCTTTGAGAAAAACTCATGAATTCATAAAATGATTAAATAAAAATCATGAATATAAAAATGTTCATCCATTTGAAAAAATAATATCAAAACTAAAACAATGTTTCTGAATTTGAAAAATTATCCCCAATTTCAATAATTATTCGTTGGTGCAAAAAAAGTGGGTGATACAAAAATTGTTCACGAGTTTCATAAAAAATGTTTATGAAATCAAAAATGTTCACTAATTTTTGAAAAATGATCGAAAATTCAAAAAATGTGCATGATTTGAGAAAATGTTCATGATTTCAAATTACTGAAAGAAAAAGAAAATTAAAAATAAAATAAAATAAAAACGATCATGAATAAGCGAGTAAAAGAAAAAAGGAAAAGGAAAAGGAAAGAAAAGAACGAAATGAGAGAACACAAAAAAACACAAAAAAGCGGTTTTGGAATATTCCAGAACCGACACGCTTGGTAGGGACGTGTGCGCCAGAGAGGATCCCCCCTGATAGCCAAGGACGTAGCGTTGTGCGAGCTCGTGTGGGATCAAACAGCGTAGCGGTTTGCATCGAGCGGAGGGAGGCATACTGGGCCGGCCTATCTGCGCATTTTAGCGGTTCCCTCCCTCCATGGACACCATGCCTTTTCTGTTCTCTGTTGACCTATCAACGTGGTCTCCGGCCAGGTATTTTTTTCTTTCTTTGAAACGCATCCAGGTCAGATGTTGGACCCCATCAATCAGGTCGAGACGCTCCGATGGATGCTCCTAAGGCGTGCTGAAACAACACATGTCATATCATTTTAGCCTACTATGGGGCGGCATGGCCTGATCGAGGCCTACGACATGGCATATCGTTCGAGCCGTGAACGGGACCGTACACACCCAACTTGTCGCCAGGGGACGCTCAAAAAGAAAAGAACCTGCACTAGTAGAAAACAGGGCTTTTGTCTCGGTTTTAGAGGGCCTTTAGTCCCGGTTCTGAAACCGGGACAAAGCAAGCGGGACTAATACCCAGAACCTTT
>CBMN010036948.1:0-12911 GCA_000582825.1 Hordeum pubiflorum
CCAGTGCAAACCGTCCATTCAAGAATGCTCTTAGGGGGGAGAACGGAGAAACGTAAAAGATTCTCCAGCTGCTCCTCCATCACCGAAGATGGATTCCATGCACAGCTTGGTGGCAAAATGGTTCGGTTCTCGTCGTGCGGTAGCCCTTCTTGGTGTTCCCATAGATACTCGAGGGCTGCAGCTTTTGGGCCATTTTGAAGCTACGGCGGAAGCGGAATGTCTTTGTGCGCATCAACTGTGGGCTCGTACGGGTGGAGGGCAGCCGCAGCGAATGCCGGATCTCTAACCCTAGCGGTGGCGGCAGTTGTGCGCGGAGAGGATTTGGGGAAATGGAGGCGGAGCATCGCGGGGATGATGGTGGAATATGCTACGGCCGTTTCCTTTCAAACCCACTGATGACGATGCTCAAAAGGACGGACTTCACGACGTCTATGTCTCCAGAGCCCAACAACTCACTCCAGTGCTAGTCTCCTTGAGCATATCAGTTCAAGTGCATTAGCATGGGGGCTGCGGTACTCACATGAAGTCTTCTCGGGTTCATACCACCCGAGCGCACTACATCTCAGTACTGCAGCACATGCACGCAATCTCCCCAAGTGCAAACCACTCGAGCGTATCGCACACGAGGCTCACAAGCTTGGGCATGATCCCTAGAGATTTCCCCCTGGGAACTTGTTATGACCGAGGCATCATCTCCGTTATGGGTGCTATCCCACCGAACTTGAACCACTCGGGGGAATCACACCTCGGCATTTAACCACTTGTATGGAGGCAGAATGACTCATTCAAATCAGAAGCCCTCCATCTGAGCGTGGTCTCTCATAACAGACGGGCTCACAATTTGTTTCGCGTGGGCTACCTGGCTATGATGCTTCACAATGCCTTCGTAACAAGGCACTATGTCAGGTATGACAACCGACATAGTTCAATAAGTTATGATTAACATCGTTGCTTTGCTATTTCATGTTACAATATGCGAGCGGGTAAAGAAACCACAAATACATCATAAGTGGGTTTACACAAGCACTTCAACTCATGCAAGGATACCCCTGTCTCTATGGCAAATCCTGGGGGCATGTCCTGGGCCGCCAGGACAAGGGGGACGCAAGGGCCGGCATCAACTCACATAGTAGCATTTGAATGCCGGGAGCCCTCAGATGTACAGGGCAAAGGAGCAACTGGACGGATGGCAAGCTACATCCTCCATGCTCCCCCTGTACATCTCAACCGTGAAGCACTCGTCTCCAAATGATCTAATTGTGGCTCACCTAACAAGGGAGGGAGAGTTCTTCTTAAGAACACCTCACACTCTGATAGGCTGGGAGACAAGACTTTATGGGAGAAGCTTAAGAAGACCTCACACTCCGACTCGTGCATCTAAGCAAATAGCAGTGCTAGGCGCATAACAGCACCCAGCAAGGGAGTAAATATATCAGGGGGCATTGTTCTAAAGGACTAAGCTCAAGCTCGGTTTGGCGAAGCTCAAGGCGAGAAGTGGAGAGTAGGCTTGTTCTGATCCTTGTGGTGGCAAAGGGTCATATTTATAGGCTGCAGCGCCAGGATACCGGGGAAGAGATAAGATCGCATTGATTCATTCTGAGCTAAAATGGACGACAAGCACAGTGAAAAGATTGCAGCTTTCACTGTTTGGCAAGATAGCGACTACTCCATGCATCGCATACTTGGGGGATGCTGCCCAATAAAGCTGCTGCGGGCGCAACAGGGTCGGCAGAGCATCCAAGGCTACACAGTGCAAGCACGAGAAGCATCCAATAATTGCAGCTCACTCCACTCGAGAGCCTTTGACAATTCTGCCCTGAGATTCACAAGAGGCTCGGAGGCTGGGGGAGTAGAATGGCGATAAAAATTCCTTTTTGAAGATTCGTCTCGCGAAAAAAATGGAGGGAATGTTGACAAAAATGCTTGGACCTTCGGGCTGATTGTTGCTCAAGTCAACTCGAAGCTCAGGGGCTACACCATATCACACCATATTCTTTCCTACATTGTGAAGACTGCAAGACTTAAGTGGCTCAGCAAAGCTGAAGGAAGACGGAGCTATCTCTTGATCTCTAAGCTGATTAAGAGAAATCAACTTGTAACTCGGGGACTTGTCGGTGATATACATCCCGGGGTCCTTAATGGGTGACGTTTAAGACCTTCCCGACTACTGATAAGGCCGGATGTTGGGCCATGGGCCAGATAGAGAGCCCGATATGATGTAAACCTTGTAACGCAAGTCGCATAAGCATGAAACCAATCGGATAAGGTGTAGTTAGTTGAGATGTGATCACCTAGCCAGAGTTTGAGTCATAATACGCGGAACTGACTTGTAACCCTAGTCCATCAGTCTATATAAGGTGGACTAGGGATAGCGAAAGACCTCTCTAGAACTCATCGCATTGACTAGCTCCAAACCCTAATACATCACATACTCCATACAGGACGTAGGGCTGTTAGACGATTTGGCCGGCCTGAACCTGTCTAATCCCGTGTCCACGTTCTGTAACCATCTCAATCGATCTACGATCATCCCCCTACCAATCCAAAAACCATCCTGAGTCCTATACCCGGGTGGACTGGCGTATAAAACCCCGTCACCCCCTGCCCCCTTCTCTCCAATCCGCCATTACCCCAATTCTTCTCTCGTCTGTCCCCCACACTACCACCCCTACTCCCCTCCATCCCTCCCAATGCATTGCCGCTTCTCTCCCCTCCACACCTCCCCATGCACCGCCATGCCTGTCCCCTCTAGCCTTCCCCATGTGCCACCGTGCCACCACTCCCTTTCTAGCCCTCCCTGTGCGTCGCCGCCCTCTCCCCTCCTAGCCTTCTTGTGCGCCGCTGGCCCGTTCCCCTCCGGTCCTCCCCAACATGCACCACTGCGCCTCTCCCTGTGTGCCACTGTCCCACTCTCCTCCCATCCTCACCATGTGTCGCTCCGAGCCCCCTAGGTCCGCCTTTGATGTGCACTATTGCTGTTGTACAGCCGCAATCCCAGCAGCAGCAGGAGGGGCACCGTAGATGGCAGGTTCAGCGTTCTCTGCGGTGATGGGCCGAGTGTCTAGCGTGGTGGGCGGGAGGTCCTCACCATGTGCTGCTACAGCTTTGCTGAGGCCAGCAACCGACAGCGGCGTCAAGGTTCCCCAAGCAGGGCAAGGTGGTGGCGCTGGTAGCCACCATCATGTTGCTCTACAACGCAGACCGCGTCATCATGTCCATCGCCGTCGAGTCGATGGCTGTGTAGTAGGGATGGTCTAGCTCATTTGTTGGGATTGTGGTAGTGGCAGCGGAGGAGGATGCCCCAACATTTGAAGGAGGAGGAGGAGGAGGTGCCGATGGTGGTACAAGGGGAGGAGGTGGTGATGGAGAACGCGGGGAGGAGAAAGGTGATTGCTGTGGTGGCCTCATCGGTGTGCGCAGTGGCAGCACGGGCATGAGTGGTGATTGCGGCAGGGGCACGGCGGCGGCGGCAACAGCAGGAGCACGGACGACAGCAGTGGCGGTAACAGAGAAGGTGGGAGAGAAAGGAGAATGAGAGGAGAGAAGATGTGTTTCACATCTTTTTTTTCTTTTTTTCTTTTTTATTTGATGAGTGTTATGCCACGTAATTGATACTTCACATGCCATGTAGCAAAACCACTGACATGTTAGGTGCCACGTCACTCCAAAACAGACTGAATTGTGGCATAGGGGCTGAACGTCCAGATTTTATAGTTGATGTACCCTCGGAGCCCAGTATTATAGTCAAGGGAGTTAAACAAACTTCGAGTACAGTTGAAGGGACGAGAGGACATCTTTCCTTTTCATTCTGATGCTGAAGGCGCTCCTCCCGCACGCCTTTCTCTATTGGGCCGAATATTCTATTGGGCGATGGGGGCAGAATGAATATTGGCCCACTTCATTTCACTTCGCATGTAGAGCGTTCCACCCGCAGCTCATCCATTCAATTAACAAAAGTTGTGATCTCAAAAAAAAAAAGTTGTACAAGCACGTTCGTTGCCTAGTAGGTGCTTTTAGTTGTTGTGACCATGGAATTTAATAACGAAATCTGCACCTCAATCGAAGCACACAAAGTCTCCAATACAAAGAATATTAAAAGCTAATTATATTGATAAGTATTGTACTAAATTTCAACATAAAAAGCTAAGCTTTTAAAATAGAGTATCAAAATTGAACATGGGTTCAAAACAAGAAAACGCTAATATTTAAAAAGCATTTAAAAACTGGAATATTTTCTATGAGATTTGTCCACCAAGAATAAATAATATGAGCTGGTGGAACAAAACGTGATTGTACACCTTGAAGAATTTATACAAACTCACACAATAAAGATGTGTACACCTAGAACGAATCATATAGTTTCTTTGAGAAAAGAAAAAATTACATAGCTCGTATTATAAATATTTATATATTTCAAACAATTTATATGAACTCAGTAACAAAGATGTGTGCACGAAACGATTATAATGACTCTCATAACAAATACCTCTAAATTTAGAACAAATGATGGATCTCATGGAACAAAGGTTTATATGCCTAAAACAAAATATAAACCACGGTCAACAAAAATATGTATATATAGGACAAATTATACCAACCGGTGAAATATTTGTACACCGAGAATAAATTATGTATGTTTATATAAAAATTGTACATATAAACCGAATTATACAAGAAGAAGAAATTATATATTTTTTGAACAAAAATTGTACTGGAAGAACAAACATTATACTAGAACAACATGAAATTATACTAGTTTAAAAATATTATATTGGGTACACAAAAAATTATACTGATGCAATAATGGTGGAACAAAAAATTACAACGAGAACAAAATTTTAGATAGCAGGAACAAATCATACAAATCAGATGATGATCAATGGTTGAAATTTCAAATAAGAGCACTTTAAAACATAAAGCATGTGAAAAAATCTGGGAAAATAGAGAAAACACAAAAGTAACACACATGAAATAGAAAATATAGTTATAATATGTACAAGAATAATATTCTTGTATTGAAACTAAATAAGTCTAGTGATAAAATGTACCTAAAATATAATATAAATATTTTATTATATCATAGGAGGAAACAAGAAACAAGAAACACACCCAAAGAGAAAAGAAGTAGAGAAAATGAAAGAAGGAAAAAATGTCAATAGAAAAAGAATCAAACAACATAAACATTGGGAGTGGAAGAAAGCTATCGAAGTAGAGACAATAAACAAAAACAACAAAGGGCGGATAGAAAGCGCTACTGCTGGCTCGTATTAAGATGGGCTGAGAACATAGGTTTATGCTGGAAGTAGAAAAACCAAATAGGGAAATCCTTTAGTGATTTATTTATTGTTGAGGCGACAAATAGCATTTGTGTTACTCTAGGTTTATGCAATATAACATCTAGCTTAATGACAAAGCATGCTAGATACATGAAGAAAATATTGGAATGCCATAAAAGAAATAGGGGGGGGGGGGGGGGGGCGATCATGTCAAGAAAAATATACAAGAAAAAACAAAAAGAAATGACATTAGCAATTATACAGAAGAAAAAAGTATACGAAGAAATAAAAGAAAATAATACAAAAATAATGGAATAGGTACATGGAAGAAAGAAACAAAACAATGAGACGGAAAGGAAATGAAGAGATGGAACAAAAAATTCTCACGCAAAACAGACCATGCGTACGTCAACCATGAACCATGGGAAGTTGTGAAAACAAGGAGCTGACCGCGACATGAGTGGACGAGCAGTACATGGGCCGAAACAAATTATGGTCCGAAAACATGAAAGCAGGCAGAGACAAACACTTCCATGAGTACATGGACCGAAACAAAATATGGGCTAAAAACATGAAAATAGGCAAACACTTCAACGAAGAAAACCGTAACTATCTCTATGGTGGCATTAGGGTGGATCTACCACCAGATCGGCTGGGGCTCGAGCCCTGGCTACCCCAGCGTAGACAATGGAGCCCCCTAAGTCCCACCTATAATTTTTAGACACGAATAATGAAGAAGATGGACAAAAGGAGGATAAAATGAAGTAGTAAGCCCCCAACTACATGTTAATCCTAGATCCACCATTGGCGGCATATAATATTGTGCAATGAGGGCTGCGCAATATTGGATGGTTCTCAGGCCATTTCCAGCTCTAGAAGCAGATCTCATGGCTTCAATGACAAGAGCTCATCAACAGGGCTTGAATATATGACCCCTCTGTTCAAGAACACAATATACTGATAAAGTTGAGCTTGTGACACCTGCCTCTTTCGTTCCAAGAATGATTAATCCTACAAACTCTTTGCCTTGCTAGGGGTTGCAACGATAATTTTTAGGAAGAACTCTATGCCTTCTGGATACCTCAGTAAATGTCACTCGGCATTTGTATTTCTAGCACCCTCTTTATATTCCGCACTTACATTTGTGTAATTATGTGCTTACTTTTCTTGCTTAGCTTGATAGGCTAGATTCTTAGAACTTTGGTTGTAAGTCGTTTTTTGGTAGCAACAATTAGCAAAACCTTAGTGCACAGTTAGATATAATTTTGCATAGGTTTTGATAAGGTGTTTTTGTGAGACTTGGTTTTTTAAATGCCTAATTCACCCCCTCTTAGGGTGTCAGGGTGCACTTTCACAATGGAGGGCACACCTTTGGAATTTCAAACCGTTTTCATTAGCTACGCTGGTTGATTGATGAAAGTATGTCGCTGCAACTAAGCTCCAAAATCTGCCTACTTGATGTTTTTGTTGGATGAATTAGCTAATCAAAACCTTTTTATGTAAGATTGATGCAAAAAAGCATGTGCTAGAACAATCACAATATATAACTCAAGGTACGAAGTATGTATAACTTTCATATTTTATCCTTTGTTATCAAAATATTAGTTAGGTCTAAATGGTCAATTTGATGTAAATACACGAAGACAAAAATGATATATGTAATCAAACAACTAGAATGTAAATGATATAAAATTATATGGATAATTCGTTAAACAATCATAAATGAGTTTATAAATATTGATGAGAATAGTTAAGGCAAAAATTAGTTAATAATGAACTATTGTTCAACTAGATTTTTTTTGGAACAACCGTTGCTTGGACTAAAATGAACTATTGTTATGAATAAAATAAATGGGCCTAAGTTCAAAAATAATAGTATAGAAATCCTTAAATTATATAGATAGATGTCTAATAAAATAAGGTGTTGTTTGGTTCGTGACTTTGTAACACTATTTGATTGCACCGGTGTCGCATAACGATAGATTGCGTTTGTTTACGTTCAGCTGTAATCGGGTCACTCCGTCATCTGATAACGGGCAGTGTAAACTCGTTACCGTTGGTACTTGAGGGTGAATCATTACCGTGGTACTTGAGGGTGAATCGTTACTGAGCGTATGCTATTCTTCCCATTCACAGAGATCAAGGCGTCAACTCGGAGCTCAGACTGCATGGTGCCGGGCAGCTCCGCTATGGCGCTATCCATTTCCGTTACAGTATGCAAACCAAACAAAGCCGCGGCTTTACGATACTTTGTTACCGTTACCGGCATTTTCCCTTTACATTTGCATTAACGTTACAGTTTTGGAACCAAACAGCACCTAAGAATTGGTATTAAATATACTCTCTCAGTTCCAAATTGTAAGGGTTCTAAGTTCCAACTGTGGATTCATTTATTAATTAATGTATGTGTTTTGAAATATACGTCTAGATTTATCAACATCTCTATGAATATGGCAGAAAAATATAAGGCTAGAACCCTTACTACATGAGATGGTGATATGCTCATGCAATATAATTTATGCAGACCACTTGCTAGTTTTTATTGTCCATGGTATATTATCCACCAAGGGCCGGGCCGCCACCCCCTTGGTGGCGCGCCGTGTCGTGATCTGGATGCGGTGTCAAGTGAGCAAGGATCGGGTCATCGCTTCCTTAGTGGCGCGCTACATCGGCGCCCGGGTGTAGTGACAAATGTGCAAGGGTCTTCGCATCTGACTCAACGGGTGTGAGGGGTAAGGAAGCTAGTTGAGTTGACTAGGATCCGTGTAGGTAGTTGGAACGTAGGGTCCCTTACAGGTAAGCTAAGAGAGTTAGTCGATGCAGCGAGCATGAGGCGTGTTAATATCCTATGTGTCCAGGAGACAAAATGGAAGGGGCAAAAAGCGAAGAAGGTGGAGAACACTGGTTTCAAGCTTTGGTACTCAGGAACAGTGGCAAACAGAAATGGAGTAGGTATCCTGATTGATAAGAGCCTCAAGGATAGAGTGGTGGACGTCAAAAGGCAGGGAGATAGGATTATCCTAGTCAAACTTGTTTTGGGGGATGTAGTATTGAACATTATAAGTGCATATGCCCCTCAGGTTGGTCTCAGTGAGAGCGAGAAGAGGAAGTTCTGGGAAGACTTAGATGGCATGGTTAGAGCAGTACCCACCAATGAGAAGCTTTTCATAGGAGGAGATCTCAATGGTCATGTAGGTACAACAAATGCAGGTTATGAGCTGGCTCATGGAGGTTTCGGGTATGGTAGTAGAAATCAAGAAGGAGAGGATATTTTGGACTTTGCCGTAGCCTACAACCTGATGATAGCCAACACTTTCTTCAGAAAGAGAGAGTCTCATTTGGTGACTTTTAGCAGTGGCCATCGTTTGAGTCAGATCGACTTTGTTCTCACTAGGAGAGAAGATAAACAAGCGTGTTTGGATTGTAAGGTGATACCTAGAGAGAGTGTTGTGCCCAATAAGCTTGTGGTGGCTGACTTCCGTTTTCGGATCCGTACCCGTAGGGATAAACAAGCCAAAATTGCGAGGACGAAGTGGTGAAAACTCAAAGGGGAGACATCCGAAGTTTTTAAGGAAAGAGTTATTGTGGAGGGCGCTTGGTCCGAAGAAGAAGATGCAAACAACATGTGGGTGAAGATGGCAATTTGTATTAGGAAGGTGGCGTCAGAGGTGTTTGAAGTGACCAAAGGGAGCAGAGGTGAACCTAAAGATACTTGGTGGTGGACCGAGGACGTTCAAAAGGCAATAAAGGAGAAGAAAGAATGTTACAAGAGCTTGTTCCATGACAGGAGCGCGGTCAACATAGAGAGGTATAAGGTGGCAAAGAAGACTGGAAAGCGAGCTGTGAGTGAGGCAAAGGGTCGAGCCTATGATGATCTTTACCGAAGACTAAGTACAAAGGAAGGGGAGAAGGATGTCTATAAGATGGCTAGGATTCGGGAAAGGAAGACGAGGGACCTCAACCAAGTTAAATGCATTAAGGATGAGATGGATCAACTCTTGGTGAAAGGACAAGACATCAAACAGAGGTGGCGGAGGTATTTTGACAATCTTTTCAATGGTGAAAATGAGACTATGGACACCCAGTTGGATGACTCCTTTGATGATTTAAATAGATGCTTTGTACGCAGGATCCAAGAGTCAGAGGTCAAAGAAGCTTTAAAGAGGATGAAAGGGGGCAAGGCGATGGGCCCGGATGGTATCCCAATAGAGGTGTGGAAATGCCTTGGGGATATAGCTATAGTTTGGCTAACCAAGTTGTTCAACCATATTTTTCGATCAAACAAGATGCCCGATGAGTGGAGGAGGAGTACATTAGTACCAATCTTCAAGAACAAGGGAGATATTCAAAGTTGTACCAACTATCGAGGGATTAAGCTCATGAGCCACACTATGAAGCTATGGGAAAGAGTTATTGAGTATCGCCTGAGAGGAATGACGCATATCACCATGAACCAATTTGGGTTCATGCCCGGAAGGTCAACCATGGAAGCAATTTTCTTAATAAGACAAGTCATGGAGCGGTATAAGGAGCAGAAGAAGGACTTGCACATGGTTTTTATCGACTTGGAAAAGGCCTATGATAAAATACCTAGGAATCTCATGTGGTGGGCATTGGACAAGCATAAAGTCCCAACAAAGTATGTTACGCTCATCAAGGACATGTATGACAAGGTTGTGACTAGCGTCCGGACAACTGATGGTGATACAAATGTTTTCCCGATTAACATAGGACTACATCAAGGTTCAGCTTTGAGCCCTTATCTATTTGCCTTAGTGATAGATGAGGTCACGAGGGATATACAAGGAGATATCCCTTGGTGTATGCTTTTCGCTGATGATGTAGTTCTAGTAGATGAAAGCCGGGAAGGAGTAAATAGAAAGCTAGAGTTATGGCGTCAGACCCTAGAGTCAAAAGATTTTAGAATTAGCAGGACCAAAACCGAGTATATGAGATGTGACTTTGGTACTACAAATAATGAGGATGGAGATGTAAGCTTGGGAGGCCAGGTAGTACATAAGAAGGACACATTCCGTTATTTGGGATCGATGCTACAGAGAGATGGTGATATTGACGAAGATGTTAGCCATAGGATCAAAGTGGGGTGGATGAAATGGCGTCAAGCATCGGGAGTCCTATGTGACAAGAGAGTGCCACAGAAGCTAAAAGACAAGTTCTACAGGACGGCGATTAGGCCTGCTATGTTATATGGGGCTGAGTGTTGGCCTACTAAGAGGCGGCATATCCAACAACTAAGTGTTGCAGAGATGCGTATGTTGCGTTGGATATGTGGGCACACAAGATTGGACCGAGTGAGAAACGATGACATACGTGATCGGCTAGGAGTAGCGCCAATTGAAGAAAAGATTATTCAACACCGGTTGAGATGGTTTGGGCATGTCCACCGGAGACCCCCAGAGGCACCGGTGCATAGAGGCATCATAAGATGGGACAATAATGTGAAGAGAGGTAGAGGGCGGCCAAACTTGACATGGGAGGAGGCAATCAAAAGGGATTTGAAGGAATGGAATATCCCAAAGGAGTTGTGTTTGGATAGAAGTGCTTGGAAAGAAGCTATCCACGTGCCCGAACCGTGATTAGGCATTTTCCCTTTTACTTCTCTCAAAAGCTTTTTCCCCCTCCCCTTTCTCTCTCTAAAAGCATTTTTCCCTCCCCTTTCTCTCCCTTTCTTTTTTTGGTGACTTCTTGTTGGGTTTCAACTCTAGCCTACCCCAACTTGCTTGGGACTAAAAGGCTATGTTGTTGATCTTTATTTTTGAGACATTTCTTCCAGTGTTACCAAACATATATAATGTGACTCTTGGAGCACTAAAATTAAGGTTGGCTAGCTAGTGTGTTCCCATTCAATGAATTCCCACGCGTCCACTATTTTTGTTTTGCATTTGCTAGATGATCGAATGAATCTGGGGGAATATATATCCGCACACTACTTAATTGAGTGCCATGAATCATGCACACGTGCTTCAATTCTTCTGTTGTAAGCAAGGTACACACATGCATATGTTGCATGCATGTACTTGCATCCCTGCAGTCAACTTATTACCTTTCCCCTGCCATGATTTATGGGTGTGTCAAATGGAAGGCATCGCTCGAATGCATTCCACGTACGCTGGAGGTTCATTTTCTCTGCTTAGTTTATTTTCACACGACACATGCATGTCCGTAATTTGAAGCATGGCAATGTGAGGGCGGCCGTAAAATCATCAGTAGATTGCACCCATGACCCAACCACAGCGACGAGCCAGCCGCGCCGGCGATGCGCTCCCTTGCTTTGAAACTCCAAAGTTCACATGAAGTCAACCGCGCTGATTTTTCTCCCATGGATCCATGTGACCATGTCTTCTGTATAAGCGCGCCTCGGTTTCGAGACATTCCCAAGTCCCAACCGGGGTTCCCCTTCCCGATCGGGAACCACCGGAAACCGGGGATTTTTCCTGTTCCCGGACCGGTCCGGGAAGGGAAACCGGACGGGATTCTGTGATTTCCTGGTTCTGTGAAAAAAACTAAAAAAAAATTCCCCCTAAAACGGCTTCCGGGCCGTACCAGCGGGAAGGAGAACCCTGGTCCCAACACACAAACACACAGCAACTCGAACTCGCCATCACTCACCAGTCAGTCAGTCACCACCAGAAGTATAGAAGCTACTCTCTCCAGTCTCCACCATGGCGAAACTCGCGGTCTTCTTCCTGCTCATGGTGCTGGCTGCTGCTGCCATGGTCGTCACTGATGCCGCCGGAGCCGCCACCATTCCACCCGGTCGCCACGCCCGGAGGAGCCGTTTCCTGTTCGCTAACAGTGCAGTCTACAACTCGCCGCTGCCGTCGCCGTACTCCTGCTCCAAGAAGTCGGCCGCCGTGTGCCTCACTCCGGGGAGCCCAGGCTCGACGTGCTGCGGTGGGCAGTGCGTTGACACAGTTTCCAGCGCCGACCACTGCGGCGGCTGCAACAAGGTCTGCAAGCACGATCGCAGCACCTGCTGCGGCGGCCGCTGCGTCGACCTCCTCGCTGACAAGGACAACTGCGGCACATGCGGTAACCAGTGCAGCAAGAAATGCAACAACGGGTTCTGCGACTACGTCCCTGTAATCTGTGAGATATACATAACTAAGGATACGTGATATCGTCTAATCGTGTGCGAGAAGTGAGAGCTGAGGACCAATTGGGTTTGATCGATTTATACGCCATTAAATGTACATCTGAGCCGGCCGTGGGAGGTGCAGAAAAATGTGATTTTATTGTATACTATGAAATTATTAACGATACACACACTTAACTGAGTCTCTGAGGATCTTCGTTGCGCCCCGAAATGAGAAATGATTTCGAGCTGGTTCACTATGTATTTTCCGTGAACAAAATGTTAGTGGCTTTTTAAAAGCCCGCTTCGATAAGTTTTGAACTGAACACTCGTATGCCAATCCCTATATTCATATGAATTTTTTTTGCGGGAAAGCTATACGTCATGCGAGTGATTTGAGCGTATTGATCACACGATTTTTGGGTCTCGTGAATTGTTGTGTCGTCCGTTTGTTTCTTTTGTCAGTTGTTTTGTCCCCCCATTTTTTTTGGAGAAGCACTTCGGTACAACCCCACCTATATGTATAAAGGGTAGTATGG
>CBMN010036956.1:0-12907 GCA_000582825.1 Hordeum pubiflorum
GCCGATCCGATCTTCTTAGAGGGAGAGAGAGAAAGAGAGTTCAGAGCATCTACGGCCGGACCCCTCGTACGCATTTCAAACGTCCGGACAGTCCGTCCGGTCACTGACCGGTCATGAAAAAGCGATCCAGACGAACCCCTCATACTCATCTCAAACACCCGGGCTGACCGGCACACTTCATATCCATCTCAAATATGAGGACGATGTGAGGGGTCGCGGACGCGACCGGACGCGCCCGGTCAGTCCGACATGTAGGACGTGATCCCACCCCGGACCATCTTTTCTCTTTCTTTAATCATTCTTTTCTTTCTTTCTCTTCTTCTCCACCAATCACCTGCAAGTGACCGGACATATGAGGAAAAATATGAAAAATGCGGCTACACGGATGAAAAAGTAAGGGTTCAAAACGGACACGCCCGGTCACTCGCGGGCGTTTGAGAGGCGGGATTTGCAAGTCGTGGCTAAGATGCGGGCGTGTCCGCGGGGCGTTTGAGGGACGGGATTTGCAAGTCGTGGCTAAGATGCTCTCATTACGATGGATCTCTAAGGTGATTCCTCCTCCAGAGTGTAAGAGTGTGGTGCGGCATGGACCCTTGATTGCCGGCGAGCACTGCAGGGATCCGTCCCATTATTATTGTATAAGCGGAAGCGGCCGGTGCCCGTCGCCGTCAACGGAAGCGGCCCAGTGCCGCCCAGAAACTCGCACGTATGTAGGCGGAAAAAAGTTGATTTGTTTTGTTTTGTTTGCTCCGGCCGGCCACTTGCCAGGCAGGGCCATGCCATTGCCATGGGCGCATGGAGTGATGGCGAGCGGAACCAAGGAAAAGAAATATAATGCTGATGGATGCCTGCCGTGCTCGGTGCTTCCCCTGCTCGCCAAATGTTACACGGGAATCGGCAGCATGGTTACACGGCCACGCCGCGTCCTGCTGACGACGTTTTCCCTTTTCCTCGACCATCTTTTCTTGTCCGAGGATGTTTCCATGGGGACAGCCACCAGCAACTGGGTCGTGCAAGCAACGCCTCAATGCGTATCTGGCTCAACAAAACGTGCAGCCATGAACCCCAAACCATGGAGGAAAAGGCACATGGGACCATGCCAAACGCACAAATTTGTCGTTACAAAAACCGCCTTAACACAAGACGATTAACACACGATGCTCATGGAATATCCTACATGCATGGAACAGATACTAAAACGTAGAGTAGCCGATCAAAATTCCAACCCCTAAAAAAATGGGAAATGCGGTCAATGCCCAAAGTGAAATGCAACAAGCCTCAAATAACAAACCAACGAGATAGACCAGAATCCCAACGAGTAATCCACAAAAACCGTCCAAGGTGGCCATATAATGAGACGAAGAATCCTAAATAACGAAATAAAGATGCTCACGGAACCGGCAATGTTGGCGACCACAACTATTCCACATCAAATGCTCTCTAGGTGGCCCCAGTGGCTGAATAGTGGACCAAGCCCAATGTAGCGAGCTAATTGGGACCATGGCCCTGCATTGAAGTTGACATCTAAAATAAATAAATCTATCTGGCTTGGAACGCCTGTCTTCAGGTTGAAATGCAAGGTAGACCATCACTTTCAAGTTCCAATTCCCTGATGAAACAACAGAGCAAAATACAGGTTACTAGGACTATCTTTGATTAACACAGTCAGCTGATCATTCCTGCATCTGTATTTTGCTACCGCTGAAAGGAACATATTTGCCAGGCAGATAAAACAACAAAGCTAACAACAAGATCAACAGAATAGATTCAAACTACATTGATTCTTTTTGACTAACTTGTTTTCCAAAGGAACACGCCCATCCATTGCAGATGCAGGTGGATACAGCAAACAAAATGGTGATTAGCAATTAGCATAGCTTCAGAATCCAAAAACACAACATCAAATAGGCTTATACCTATCTAACTTTTACAATAACTATTGGCACTGCACTTGTTCAAGCAATAGATGCATCAATGGGCATAGGAAAGTTCTCAGCTCTTGGAACATTCTATTAAAAAATTCTCCCAGAATTAGTGCATTTACTGAAATTGTTCGTATCGTGATAAACATATGCCACTGGATAGTGTATACTGATAAAACACAACGAGGCATGCCAACGCAAACCGTAGATTCAAACCGTTGCTTTTTAGTGGATCGCATGCATGAACTTTTGTAGACTAACAACAAAGTTAAATCGGGGGAGTTACAAACCTGCTGCAGCAGACGCTACTCTGTGGAACAGGAAAACATCACTATGGCCTTGAGATTGACGTGGGATATAACTGAACCCATGCAAATTCTTCCTTGTAGCTAATATTTTGATCACATGATCCTTGACAGGTGTACACAACAATTGTTGCCCAATCAAGAGAGTCTGGTTCATTTCTCACACCAAAGTAATAAAGTAATTGTGGCATTATCTGGAGATACAGTAAACACAGTGTAAGGATATGTAAGCACATGATTGTGCATACGCAAGCACGAGGGAGGGAGATATAACAAGTACTGATAAGCACGTTGGAGAAATCATTGGCTAAGCAGAAACTTCAGACATATGAAGTTCCATAGGTACAATTGTTTGGACATTGCTCTCATGGGGGTTGAAAGGAAACCTGGTACCATAAGTCCACAGATGTAATTCATTAACAACATTCTTTTGGTTTCCTGTTCGGACACAAGGGAAAACTGCTTGGTCATAACTTATAGGCACAAACCATGCCATGCCTATCCTGCCACAGCCTGGCTTAGTAGCATAACTGATTACAGTCCCTAGTGTTAGTGTTCGATAATTTCTGAATCATGTCTTGTTATTGTTATCATTATTAAAAAAAATGATGGTAGTGATGGCTCACACACAGAGCATTTCCCCGACAGACATTTTAGAGAGCAGATGGGCATTAACAAAATATTGGGCATGAAAATTGTAAGGTTTTCAGTCTATTATTTTTGTGGCAACAAAATATTGACTATAAACCTATTACTGCTATGAGGGGGAGTTATCATGGAAAAACAATTGGGTTTTTGAGTATACTAATTGTGTGGAAATGTGTTGCTATATCAGAAATGTAAATATTTTTGGCCCTAAACAAATTGACCAACCTGAAATTCATAGCATAGTGGACCTTTACAGTAGCTACATTTAGGGATATCAGCATTTGATGGACGCCCAGCTGATAAAGCCCACAGAGGTTTTGCATTTGGATCTCGACAGTATCTGAGTAATTGAGACTTTTATTAGTAATATGCATATAACATATATTGTTGAGAATAAATATGCAAGCCAACTGAACAAACAAAATTTCAAAATGATTGAAACAACATTGAACTACTATTTTCCCAAACAGGCAAAAGTAAATTGAAAACATCACCAAACATAGGAGAGGATTCATGCAAGTTATGCATACCTCAATACTTGCTTTGGCGCTCTTGAGACATGCTCTTGAAAATATGCCCAGCATCGGTTGTCAGCATCAGCCTACATAACATGGCAGTGAATAAACAGTGGTTGCTATATTCGCAAGCATAAAAGAGAGAATGTACGGCTAAAAACCTCAAATTGATCCATCCATGACTGCATTGTATCATCTGGTTTAGCATGCTTTTGGATCACCAAGGACTTTGAGCTTTTTTCATCACAACTATCAGAATCCAAATCAACTTCATCGTCAATTTCTATCTGAAATTCCGGCCAAGAAGTCCTAGCAGGAACTGCAAATAGAGGAACTATAAGAGGATAAAGACACAATTCAATAGTTACGACCTTAATAGCATTATTAGCCTTCAAACATGGTTACCTTTTCCTATAGCTGGCAGCACAGAACTTGAAGCTTCAGAAGAATTCATTATCTGTAGGCAATCATTTTTATGACCAGAGCGCCAGTGCAGTGCCTGAGAAAGAGTCATGAAACTTTGTTCATCAAAGTAGGACCTGGTTGCCAAAGGGATATGTAGGGTCTGTTTGGTTGGTGTCCAAGCCAGCCAATACTTTATTGTATTGGAGGTGGGCAAAGGAGCATGAGTGTGTCCAAAAATTGGCAAGGATCAAAACAAAGGCTGTATATTTGGACATGACAAAGGGGTAGATTTAACACAAACATGAGATACCCAAGAGATCTCTATGATGCTTAAATGATTTAGGAATACCTGATGTTTCTCAGAACAGTAACGTGATTTCTTGCAGCTACCACATATTTTATCCCCTTTCCATGTACCACACCAATGACAGAGAGCAGCTGGCAACTCACAGTCAAGTAAACGAAGGAAATCAATATAATTTACTTGGAATATGGCCATCTAACATAACCAGTTTGACTGAAAGAAGATGGCTATTGTGGGCCAGTTCTTTCGGGCGGCTTAAAAAATTAAGCTGCCTCTTCCCAGCTTAAAAGATAAGCCGCCCCCCTAAATTTGCTGAGACTTCTAAATTAGTTGTCCCATAACTAGTTTAGAAGCCCCAATGAATAAGAGAAGCGGCTTATGGGGAAACCTGGGGAGGAGGCGGCTTATTTTTTAAGCTGTTAAAAGAACTGACCCACAAAATTAATCAGCATCTAACAAACCCCACGAAACTTAGTCTCAGCAGTCAGCACATTGACAGTACGATGCTTTTCTAGGGAAAAAAAACAGAAAGCAAAAGATTATATATGTTTCCTAAGGAAGACATTAGAAGCAAGGCGCCGATATGTGGAGCAACCAGCATCAACAAATGAAGATGATAACTTCAAGATTTTAGCATATTGAAGATATGATCTAGGAATTCGTAAGTGCTAAATGAAGAAAGTATTTATGCAATAGCTAGATAGAGTGAAAGAGATCTGCTGCACATAAGCACATTTTCCTAGGATAATAACTAGCTAATTGCTATGCAATGCAGGAAATGTGGCACTAATAGCATACCAAACTTATTAGGCACAGTATGTCTAAGATGCCATGCAACTGAACAAAAAGGAAAACTACCTCCGGCACATAGTGGCTTGTCGGAGTTATTGTGACTTGGAGGTTCACTTGAGTAGAACGCGTTGGTACGAGGCAGCTGGCACCGGAAAACCCTCACGCTGCAATCCAACGAGGCAGTCAGGATCAGCAAAATGTTTTCAGTCTCTACTCGAAAAAGTTTAAAAGCCAACACAGCCACCATGGGACTTTCTTCACCTTCTACGAGGATTGCCTTGGTTGCGTGTCCACTGTTCGTGTTGGTCTCGGTGCAAGCACGCCATCGACGGGCACATGAACATGAACAGAGTACGGTGGAATGCTGCTGCATTGTTCTCAAGTGGAGCATAAATCTACAGAGATCCAAACGCAATTTGAGATGAAGTTTTCATCCAATTAACTAGTACAAGTTCCGGAAAGAAAACAACTGGTACAATTGCTCCTAGGCACAAAGCAAGCAGAACCTGGAGGACAAAGTGCAGGGGCTCGCCGCAGAAGCCACAGCAGCTGGAGTTCGCTGAGGGCAAGTTCACGGGATCCAACCACGCCTGGACAAAATACACAAACATCTCACATTAATACCTGCTCCAATCGCATCAAAAATCAAAGTGTGTCGCTTAATATGATGGGCGTTATTGCACGTACCGGTATGCCTCCGGCCTTGCTGGGAAAGAGGTGGCGGAGGAGGAGGTCTGGATGCTTCGACTTCTCCAGGAAACCAAGCATGACTTCCGCTTCTTCATCTTCGTCCTCATCATCGTCGTCATAGCCCGAGGCGACCGCAGCCACAGTCACGGTGGAGGCGGGCAGAGGTTGGTTGGGCAGTTCTGTCTCATCATCGTCTTCATCGTCCAGGGAGGTGATGCGAAGATCACGTAGCTTGTCGGCGTTGGGCTCCATCAACTCAATTGCGGCGGAAAGAGATGGATGAGGCGGGATTCGTGCGGCTTTTCTGGTAGGATTGAGAAAATGGCCAAAATACCACAAGTCGAAATAAGAGGTTCCAACATACCACTAGTGAAAACCAAAGTGCAGTCAGTTCAGTTTACATCATAGCGGATATAGGATTTGAAACCAGGGTGGTCCTCAAAAAAAAAAATGACAACAAAAATGTCATGCGAACGTTCGAAGTAATTACCAATACCACATGTAAATACATCAATATGGTCTTACAATCTTACTAAAATTCTCAGTTTTGCAACAATTCTGCAATAAGAATTTACTTTCAATCAATTAGGCTAATTGGGGCAGAAATTATGTGCAAAATTATGTATGTGTTCGGTTCATGTACTGGATAGCATAGCAAAAAAACAAACCATAAATCAGTTGCCGCCGAGGGCCAGGCGGGTGGGAAGGAGAGGCGGGAGCGGGGAGCCTCCTGCGCGGCTGGGCTCCGGGCGGCGACCGGCGAGGCAGGCGGGATGGGGCGGCTGAGCGGCTGGGTGTGGGAGCTCGAGCCAGGGGGATGGCGGCGGGGCAAGAAATAGCGAAACGGTTTTTAGGGTGGAAGGGAAACCCTAGCTAGCCCGTCGGCCTGGTCCGGCTCAGCCGCTTCCCAAGCGCCACAAAGCGAAACCGACCGGGGTCGTCGCGCCGAGATAGATAGGCTCGGACGGGAGCTCCCTCAAAACCCTCCCCCCTGCCACGCCGCCGCATAAACCCTTCTTCTCCCTCCCCTCCCCACCCGCGGCCGCCGCCGCCGCCGCGGCGACCATCCGCCCAGCTCGGGTCATGGCGCCCGCCCCCGCGCCGATTCGCGACCTCCTCACCTGCTTCAGTCCCCAGTCCGACTTCCTCGCCCTCTCGTCCGGCGACGGCCGCATCAAGGTGCGGAATCGAACGCTGGCAATCCGCACGCCGGAGCGGCTAGGGTGGCCGCTTCCTCCTTAACCCGAGGGTTTGCCTCTGTCGCAGGTATGGGACGCCGTGCGCGGCCACTTGCAGACGGAGTTCGCTGACATCCCCGCGGTGGAGGTCGGGGCGTTCCCCGAGACGAAGCGCGGCCACCTCGCCCTCGACTACACCTGCATGAAGTGGGTGCAACTCTCCGCCAAGGTGAGGAATCACTCCCATTTTTCGAGCTGTTGCTATCTGGCGCTGTGCCCCTGTGTGTGCGCGTGCGTCATTGCTCGTGTTTTTGCCTAGCAGAAGAAGCGGAAGGCCGGGAGTTCGTTGCTCGTGCTTGGGACGGGCAGTGGGGATGTCCTTGCGCTCGACGTTGCTGCGGGCCAGTGGAAGTGGAGGATCAGCGATTGTCATCCTGGGTATGGCTGGTGTTCAGTGCATTTGTGTTGTGCTGGGAGGGGAACCTCGTTGTTCATTTGTGGAAACCACATTTTCTTAGTACGAAATGTTCATAATACCATGCCAATTACGAAAATCCTGTTGAAGCACATACCCACAGCTGTAATCTTGGATTTGTTTGCTATTTCCTGTTAGGGTTAATCTCGCAGAGCTTGAGCTCACATGTGTTCACTTATGTTGGTGCGCTTTTGTATTTCTTCAGGGGTGTGACAGCTGTAGCATACTCGAGGCATGGGCGTAGTGTGTACACAGCAGGCGCTGATGGCATGGTCTGTAAGATTGATGCCTCAGATGGATCTGTTGCAGGGAAATTTAGATCTTCCTCAAAGGCAGTATCCGCCATGGCAGTATCATCAGGTATCTCTTCTTGATTTATATCTATTTTCAGTGTTTCACTACACTCTATGTTGCTAAATCGTCCATGTCTTGCCTTTTCATCTGCACTATGGATGTTTGTGCATCTGTGCTATGATTTCTCCTTAAGTCAATTATCGACATAGTTTAACTGCTCTGACTGACCCTTACAACAGTAAATAGTTGATGATCGCAGTGACCTTTATATCAACAAATAGATAAGATTCATTGACCATCTTTTATCCATGTTATCATGCTGGCACCCTCATGGTGTGAGCGAAGTCACGGCCTAGAATCTCTAAATGATCTTCACAGTTTGCTTTTCAAACTGTAACACACCTATTATCTACCGGACACGTGGATCCATTAAAGAAAATCAAACTGTTCTGAAAAATGCTTACTTGTATATATTCCTTTTTTGTGAAATTAGAACTTTATCCATTTCTTAATACAATATATGCGCAAATATGTTATTTTTAACATTATATATATATATCCTTTGAGCTAAGGGTCTTGTAGTATATCATATTTGTCTGTATGTATATTAATCTTATGCTGCAATGAGGTATGCATGCCCATTTTGTTTTGCTTGTATCTGCTCTCCTCCATACCAATCAATTTCCATCCCAGTTCAAAGAAATGAAATGCACTTTGTATTTGATCTTATCAGATGGAACAATTTTGGCAACAGCAGCTGGTCAGTTGAGGACCTTTAATGCTTCTGGCAACAAAAAGATTCAAAAATTCTCTGGGCATCCGGTGAGTGTCTTGTATGCCCTCCTGTAATGTGATCCTCTTCTGAAATTTGTTATTATTTCAATTGTATTGCTTTCTCTAAGTGCACACCTGTTGCTATTGGCTACATTAACATTTAGGTGGCTGTGAGAAACATGATTTTTAGTAACAATGGCAAATATGTTCTGTCATCTGGAGTTGGGGAACGCTATGTTGCCATTTGGAAGTTGGGCAGTGGTAAAACTCAGAGTTCAAGCTGTATACTCTCTATGGAACACCCAGCAATCTTTGTGGACTGCAAGTGTTCAGATACTAATGTTACTGAAGGAGTAATAGATGTGTTGGCTATCTCTGAGGTTGGTATCTGCTATTTCTGGTCTGGGAATAGCATGGATGACCTGCGCAATAAGAAGCCTACTAAGATTGCCTTGTCCGAGTCCTCTCTTTCAAGAACTAATCAGGATTTCGCGATATTTGCCGCAAAACTTCAAGGAATAGATGGACCTAATTCGGCGCATGTCCTTCTGGCATATGGATCCGTGGTGAAACCATCTTTTGATAAGCTTCTGGTTTGTTATGGTAATGATATTAATTTGGGTGTATCTGAAGATGGAGTTCTCTTACCTACAGTTCAACCCACCATGCCCCAGAAAGGCCAATCTGCTAAAACAAAAGGTATGCTAGTGTTCATTAGTTGTGGTGGTAATTCAACTTGCGTGTTTGTTATTCATACGAATATCCTACTGGGTCAACCAGGGGATTTTGGTAGGAATTATATTATTATTGCCTTCATTTGAGAAGGTTATCAATGCCGAATCTTGGGCTGAACCTTGTCTTTTTTTTGTAGTAACTATCACTGCCCTAGACCGGGCCAATGCAGAAGATGCCATCCTTCCTCTTCCGAAGCTTCATACACAGGAAAAGAAAAGAAAACATGGCGTAACAAAACCGAGTGGTGTCAAGCTTGCGATTGATGGTGACACTGGTACCACTTCAAGATCAACCGAGAAAAGAGGTAAATTATCTCTTGCCATGTCTTCTCCTTTTCTACAAGCGGTGAAAACTACATCTGGGCATACCCCGGCCCGGGCCGGGCTTCGGGCCGGGCTTTACAAAGCCCGAAGTGAAATTCCCAAGCCCGAGCCCGGCCAAAAAATCGTGTTTCCAGGCCTGAGCCTGGCCCGAATGGGTTAAAAACATGTATTTCGGGCCGGGCCGGGCCGGGCCTCCATGTAAAATGGCAGTTTTCATAAGCCCGAGCCCGGCCCGAAGTAGTCACCGGGCCTAAACTGCGAGCCCGAACCCGGCCCAAACGCAAAGCCCGGCCCGGCCCGGCCTGGGTTTTTCGGGCCGGGCTCGGGCCGGGTCACCGGGCCGGGCTGCCCATGCCCAGGTTTAGGTGCCCGGCCTGGGTTTTTCGGGCCGGGCTCGGGCCGGGCTGCCCATGCCCAGGTTTAGGTGAAACACAGCCAACAGTTGGAGGCATAACATGGTTGTATTCTCCACGTGTGACAATGTAGCAATTAATTCTGTGACACATGAGTCATGCATTGCTATTTATTAGTATATTCAAGTTTTACTACATTTAGTGCTTGTTATATTTACTTTTCAGTGTTTGTTATTTTCAGAATGTTCTAATATACTTCACTAAAAGACCATTTTCCTTGTTTAGTTCCTGTGCAAAGAATTGAAGATGACAGCATATGCATCGAAGATATGATGAGGAAATATGGCATCATTGATCAGAATCTCGTGGGCCATCCTGACATGGCCACTAAAATCTTATCAGATATGTTCAGTAGCAGCGGCATAACAATTGACTCTAATTTACCCAGCAAGAAGGTTTGTGGTTACTCAGTTTCATTTTAGAGTTCTCATACTGATTTTATCTTTACTATGTATGTATAGCTATCAAAGTTAATTCGTTGATGTGAAAGGGTACATTTTGATGTTTTGTTTTGTTGTTCAATAGATTCGAGCACATCTAAGATCTCTGAAGCCTGGAGATGCTTGCAAACTTCTAGAGAATTTAGTATCTGTATGGAGATCAAGGTGCTTATGAACCTATATCCATGTCTTTTGCATGCAATGTATAACTGTGTAACTTCTAGAGAATTTAGTATCTGTATGGAGATCAAGGTGCTTATGAACCTATATCCATGTCTTTTGCACGCAATGTATAACTGTGTGTTCTGTGTTGGTTGCTTATATGTATCTCTCCACAGGTCTGGTAGTGCTGAGCTTGTTTTGCGTTGGATATACTGCTTATTAGTAATTCATGGTCGTTTTATCCCCTCGGAGAAATCAAGAAAACTAATTAGTGACCTGGAGAAGGTATTATTTCTTCTTACCACTTACCAGTACTAGTTGGAGCGTGTTGCATTGCATAACTTACATATCTTTATGTGTCTTTGTTTCTCTCATGAGCTTTGTAGAGCATAGAAACACTCCCTCCCATAAGAGGGGTGATATTGTCTAGATTTGTAGTTTAGGTATGTGAAAGTCATATAAATGAATTTGTTTTATTTTTTCTCGATATTAGATTTCTGGAGTTTCCAAATAGACGATAACAAAATTTTGTGGTTAAATTGGTATCTTAATGATTTGCAAATGTTTACTGTATGGATGAAGTACTAGTGTTCTTGTTATGGAGAAGGGTTGTGCTATTAGCGACTGATCTTCTATCTGTTTGGTATTAGATGATGCACAATGAGGATAGCATATTTTAAACTTAAGACTATCACTACAACCTCTTTGAGAAATATATATCAACGGCGGTGAGAACTCACCTGCAGCAATTTAGCAGACTTAGCAACTAAGAGATATTTGGCGGAACATGAAACCTATTTGTGCAAAAGCCCACATGCAAACTCACGGTTTGAGCCTTGTAATCAGCGTGAGGAACCACTAGCCAAAACTAAATTAAATTTTGCTAATGTTGTTATAGAGCATACAGTCTGGAAGATGAAACACATGGTTGTGCTGATGATATTGTCCAGCTTAGATTGCGAATTATCGTGTCATATTTGAAAGATGGATTTCCATTTAGGATCTCAAGTTGTATCTGCAGTTGATAGTGCCCAATTACACGATCGCTTCATATTTAGCAAATCAGCATACAGAGTTAAGGCCTTGAGGTTTAAAAGAGCAAGTACGGTTTAAATAGATTTAGGAGATGGTAGTTACGAGTAACTACTTCTGCCATTTATTTTCGCCTCCTAATCTATTTAGTTGAGAAATGCAAAACTAGTGCATTACCTTAATTTCGTGGACACTATGAACTGTAGTTATTTATATATCATGATTGATGTGAACAAGCCACCAACCAATATGTTTGGCCAACCATGAGACGGTCTTTCTGCTGGATGTTTCGCCATGTATTAGCCAAAATATGACCCGAGTTGGATGCCACTAATCTAAGCACAAAGAGATACTGGCCCAGTCTGATCAGCACTACCAAATTCGGGGCATTGATGCTTGCAACTTGAGAACTCGACTGCGAGCCTACAAACCCATATCGATCATGTGAATTTAAAAAATAAGCCGAAGAGAATAAAAAGTAGAACTGACCGTTCTTTCTTTTGCAGATGTGTGCAGAAAGATACGCAGCAACTGAAGATTTACTGAAGCTTTCTGGTCGCCTTCGGCTGATAATGGCCCAGGTTTTCATTCATTTATAAGGCTGAAAATAAGTTAATAGTTAGTCTTACTGCTACAGATATTAATGATAAAGATGTGTTTCACTTTCCTCAGGTTGACAAGGATGCAAAAGATGTATCAGCGAAGGCGGCAGTCCAATCTGATGAAGAGGAAGAAGACGAAATTGATGAAATGGTGTATGGTGAAGACGTCGATTTGTCTGAAAATAGTGACGATGATGCTGAGTAGAATCGCAGCATTGTTGCCATGTCTCCGAGAGACTTTGCGACTGTGTGTACGGTGAGATGTATTTTTTCAAGCTTAGAGCCTGTAGTTGAGTTTGTAAAACCGCGCAACGATGGAAGGTTGCACATAATTTTGACAACAGGACGTGATATCTGAAACGAATTTTTGTTAGGAACTTAATATCCTATCTATGCATCCGAGAGACTTTGTGCATCCATGCATCTGAAGTGCAAGTGCAACATCGAAACAGTGATTAAAAGACAGTCGGCGGCTCTTCACAAGAGCATCGTACTACAAGCAACAGAGTTCAAACAGAACATGCATGCCAGATCGTAGTCTATAGATAACACGTGAGGTTGCATGTCACTGTTGGTCGCCGCCGAGGGATGCGCTGTGCGTCCGCTGCCGGCGCTGCTGTGTGTGGTCGTTGCTCGTGCCGTGGGCGTGCTGTACGCATAACTTCAGTGTTTCTTCGTTCTAACCACACCAACCCCAACTATCTATCTCTTGCTTTTGATCTAGAAGACCAGGGTCATTCTTCGTCTTTTAACTAAACATTCTGGAACAATTTGCCGACGCGGACCGTGGTGCCAATTGGACCACACATTCTTCTCCGTTAACTAAATATATTGAAAAAATGTGAGCTTTCAGACCCTGCAAAGCAATGATAAAGCTTAGCCGACAGACGGTGCCATC
>CBMN010036957.1:0-12432 GCA_000582825.1 Hordeum pubiflorum
AGGAGGAAGAAGACCCCCCCCCCCCCAGCAACATCGATGTATTTTCTTATTTTTCTGGGGTATTTGTATTAATGGTTATTGATGTGATCAATAATTAAGATGCCTTCCTAAAAATGAGAGAGAGAAAATAGGCACTTGTTGCAAAAGAAGAAACCCGCTTAGATATATATCCATACATCCTTGGGGAGCCAGAGGTGTCCGTGGATATTTCTGGACAGCCCATATCTCCCTCACATATCACCTGAGTTTGGAGAGTTTGAACATAGGAGATGGATTGGGGAAAGTCCGCTGGATGGTTGTTTTTGTGTTGGGACCGTTCAAACGGACATATGAGGGCACAGTAGGGAATGCTTTTGGAGATGCCCTAAGAAAAGTATAGTGTGTTGTTTTCTCTATCAGATAAATTATGTTAAGCTAACACAATGTATACTTAAGCATACACTTATGCAAGAGAAATATTCTGCTCAACCTAACTAGGCTAAGCTAGACTAGTAAATATTTCCTTAAATATGTTTCTAAGATAGGATAATGTAAACTATGTGATACTATATGAATCAATCATTTATGTCCCACTGTCGCTAAAATTTGTGAATAATGCGAGTTCTCTTCGCTAATAGATAAAGTAAGATGTTTCCATCTAGCCTCTTTAATTGACGAGATTCTTAAAATGTTGAATAGGAGAACGAAGGGTCGAGTGTCAAGCCCTCTTGAATTCTACAGGATTAGAGAAATATATGAATTTGGATCAATGAGTGTTGACAACACATGAAAAGTAAAGGAATTCTACAAAGGGCTTTCAGTGACGGAATTTTTTCTCCAAAATAAAGTGCAAATGGACCCTATGGAAAAATTCCTCAGAATTCTGATCCTATGATCAAATGATCAACGTAAGGAAAATTCTTAAGGACCCGAGTCCTCCAAAAATCCTTTGAATCGAAGGAGGCCTCACATTAGTGTTGCTTCTGTTCCTGATTTGTTTGTATGTTGTACGGTTAGGCTCTAATGGCTATACCATTGTAAAAATAGAGGCACCCAGTGTAGCTAATGACATGTAACCAAGGGGGGAGGGGGCGAGTTATATATGAGAGGTAGGAGCATCGATCCATAGTCATGCCCCATGAATATAAGCCTCGTGGTCGAATCACCTGAAAAACATCGTGTTTTATCCACTTTTATAAATGTAACATGCTTTCATAACAATTTCCACGGGGGTCACAATCATTCACATGCGATATCATCCTTCTTTTACTGATTACACACATCTAGTGGCACTGTTAGTGAGAGATTTTATTGTTTTTTACCTACATAATAGTGATAATGGTTACCTTACTTGATTTTACGTGGAAGTTAGTAGCAAGTGCATACAACAGAAGTAACTCTCGTTACTGAGACTGATTAATTAGCAAACAGTTTATGTCGCTGTCAATAAAAAGGCAATGATTGTATCAGGAGACTCTTGTTGACCACTCTATTTTAGCATCGACCTTTTTTTTGTCGTGTAGTTGTCATTAACACGGTAAGTTTTAGCTGAATTTTGCACCAATATGCTCCCCTCCATGGTAACCTTTACAACCTTTTAGATTGGGAGAACTTATAATCATTACATGAGAACATAAGCTATTTCCTGCTCAATTCCTATATTTTGAATGAACATGCTTTTATCGAAAACAATTGTTTAGTTTTATCTCTTTGTTTGATTTGGTTACTTTTATTATGGCAGGCTAGTTTATGTGTTTATATCTTTGGTATGCTCAGATAAAATTCACATGGGCACACAGCGGCCCACACACGCATTTTATGGGCCACATATTTGTTCACAATTCGGGAGGTCGGGTGCATGACTTAGCCCTTAATTACTTTGGGGGTCTATGATGTGTCATTTATCTCGTGCATGCATGCTTTTGTCTGACATGCTCCACCCACCTCACCATGCTAGTTTCTCTCCTCCATGCTTTGAATTTCAATTTTGAATCTGTTATATCTTTTGAACTGAAATCTAATATATGTTTCCTTTGCATATTTGTGTTCCTTGCAACGAGTACTTTGAAACAAAATTACTCTCAACGTAAAATTGGACTTCCAGTTCAAAAGATATAAATAGATTCGAAACTGAAAGTGAAATGAAAAACATGAGAGAATGAAACTAGCATGGTGCGATGGGTGAAGCATGCAAGCTCTGACAAAAGCATGCATGCATCGCATAAAGTTGATTGATGGGTTGACAAATCACAGAGCAATACTTGGTAAAGACCAATACTAAAAAAACCATGTTTTTCAATCTCAGCGCAGATATGTGGTCCACAAAAGGCATGTGCTGGCCATTGTGTGTGCTTCAAATCTAGTATGCCCACCTTGAAAATGGAAGTGAGAGGTTTCACTCACGACGCGACACTTCCTTGCCTACTTGCGTTGTCGGCTTGGATAGAATATGTAAATGTTTCTTAGGCATAGGTACATCGGTCATGAACAGTTTTTTTCTTCTTAAATATACTTACAGCATATCATACAATTATATAAAAAGAATGTATGTACATATTCATATGGTTCATGGAAGAGCGATCACTTTTGCGCTCCTGACAAAAAAAAAAGTCTATAGAAGAGTGTTTGTATAGCACTAAATTATATTTTATTGCACATAAATGGGAAACTGAATATTTTCTCTAGATTTACAAGCATATAAAGGACTTGAACACATACGTGTTTAGAGTGTTTTGCGAGAAAAAAACAGGTCCCATTTTTTTTGTTTCTTTACGTGCCTCTGGTTGCACTTTTGAATTACCCCTTTGCGTTGGCCAGGTCCTAGTTGGCGTGTTCACATCTCCTTCTCCTACACGGCTAAGTATCTTGCGTGAGGAAACTAGAGGCCATTAATTAGCAAACTTTGGCATAAAAGCTTGAGGAAAGGCGCTTTCTTTTGTTCTGATGACGCCACTGTCTATGCTACCGCACAATCAGAACAATCATTTAGCTATATACAATTGATTAATAGAGGATAGAGATGTGATTTTGTGTGCTAAGTGCCTTTTGATTAATCACAATAATAGGTAGTAGTGGTTTGGACTTTACATGAACCTATCTGTCTATGCCTTTGCTACAATTGCAAGTTGAGTAGTATTTAACACGTTTGGGCAACAACAAGCGTTGTGTGGCGCCAAGGAAGAGTCCCAACGAAGAAGAAAGCTTTGTGCCGTGGCACTGCGGATAAGAATGGCTCCTGAATAACACATGATTTATGTATTGTAATGTGTGTTGTGCTTTCTCGATAAAGTGGGAGGAAAGCCTAGATGATTTATGGATTGTAAATAGAGATAGAATGAAGATTATTTTTCATGTTAAAAGACTAAAGCCTTGCATATCGTGCACCGACTGAAAGGGGGTCGTTTTGAACCCATGGGTATGGAATGAACAATCAGGGTTGTTTGGTTTGCAGATTCAAAAAACCACAAGAACGGTAAAAAAATATTCCTCTGTAATCTTATATTTCTTTATGGAGGGAGTACATGACTAGGATGTCATGGCATACTGAATCCTAAGGAAGTGAAAAACACATGATAAATTTGTAATAGAAGTTGTTTGGTTGCACCAGGAAAAAATGCATGTATTTTCCTATAAGATTAGCGAATTAGGTACATGCCATGGTTGTAATAGAAACAAATGAAATTTCCCATGAGGTTGAATTCCATGGAAATTTCCCCATGGGATTGCATACAAAGTAGGCCATAAAGAAAATAAATGGTCTCTAATCCTACAAACCAAACATGCTCTATAGGAAAAACGCCTAGGAATGAAATCCTCCGAGTTCTCTTTGGAATTCCTTTGAACCAAAGAGGCCCTCAACCGCTCATAAGATCATGATGCAATTCTTTGGAATTCCTTTGAACCAAAGAGACCCTCGACCGCTGATAAGATCATGATGCACCGGTCTTTAAAAAAAAAAGAAAAAAGATCGCGATGCACCATGGAAGTCGAACAAAATGATGGACCATCGAAGCACATAATAAATAGTTAAACCTCAGTCTTTATGTCCATTTTTCTTGCCGGTGTTTTGCTGCTAGTTTTCTCGTTGTATGAACGTGCTTAATTATTTATGATCTCGTGATGCACCATCGGAGTCGAATGTAATCGTGATCCTCATTATGATAATTGCAGCTAAAGAGGCAATTAATTAGCACATAATTTTGTAAAGCGGTAATAAAAGATTTAATCCTCTATCTTTATGTTCATTTTCTTTAGCTGGTGTGTTGCTGTTGAAGATTTTATATGACATCGCTGCTTACAATACTCTCCACCGTTGTAGGAAAGATGATTGAATGCTTGATTGCTTCTTTCTGCTCTTTTGTTTTGCTTCAAAAGATGGCCAGGAGCACAGCACAGCACAGCCTTTTATTTTTCTTTCTGGAGTCAATCATTGGTGCATCAAGGAGAGGAAAGGCATGATCATGCATACCCAAGGTAAGCTCAGCAGCTCAGCCACTCAGGGCCAGTGTCATTGTCTCCTCTGTCCCTCTCCCTCAAAAATCAAAATACATCACTGATGCAAATATCTTTACATACAGATTGCCTGGTCTGACAAAACCTTTACTTAACTTATTAATCAATTAAAGCAAAAGATGAATGTGCTAGTTAAGCAGCCTTTCATGCTAATCTCCTCATCTGCAAAAAAAAAATGGTCAAAGTAAGTGTTGATCTGCCCACTGCTAGGTGACACTGCTTTCGCCAAGACCATAGAAAAGATTTGCCTCCTGGCCTATCTTTCCTGCACAAATGCACATCAATTCAGCATAGATTTGTCTCCTGGCCTATCTTTCTGCATAAATGCCCACCAATTCAGCACAAAACTGGTTCAAATTATCCCTTGATTGTATATTCGCTCTCAAAGATCCAGAGCTGATAGTTGTACAGTACTGGTCTGGCAAATGTCAGCTCTTAACCACTTTTGTATTGGAATAACAAATAATAATCCTGTGCAGTATTTGCTTCAAAAAATAAAAATAAAACTGTGCAATACAACTCATTTGTTCATGTAACTACAAACTAAACATAGATACAGAATACACAAGCGCGACTGTTCTTGATGAGGGTGACCTTATTTAGAAAAGACAACATATGTCTGACCAACACTATGATAAAAGTAAGTTGTGATTCCAGCCAGAGCCAATGCACGATTCGAACATATGGCACTTCCTTTGCTTGCCACCTGATCACAGGTTGGGGCTTCAGAATAACCACAAGGTGCCCTGCGACCGCTCACTGCCATGAATAACCTGAGCAAATTATGGCAGCAAATACAGGGCCAGATCCATTTCATCATGAAAGCAGTTGCCCTGAAACTCACTGTCACTAATCAAAATTGGCATTCTGCGACAAATTGGATGGAAGTATCTGTCTCTAGAATTCGATTAGCACTCTGCGAGAAACTATGTCAAACTTTAGATGATGCCAACAAGTGGACAACTGCCTCAGCTGTAGTTTCTGTAGAGATAATATAGCAAACTGTTGCACAATACTTCACCATAACACATTCATTTTGATATTATAAAGTTAATGCTCTGATGTGTGTTGCCACGTTCCTTAATGCCTTCAATTTAGAACGGAGATTCAAGTGACTCGTCCCAAACATCTCCACTTGCATTGGAAGCATCTTCACCATCTTCTTCCGTTGCCAATCTTATATACTCTCTCCGAGCAAAACGATCCCAGTCGGTCAAGGATGGCTCTTCACGCATCTGCAGTTACATTAGGAGAAAGCACATACTGTTAGCAGCATGGAAGACCAAAAATATCAGCACTCAATGGATGTAGAGTGCTTGTGGGAACTTGACTCACTTGGCGAATGAGGAATGGGTCTCTAGATTCAAAAGCCATGAACTTGTTGAGGTTGAAGAGAACATTGAAGAAATGCCCAGACAATTTGCACCTCCGGAAGTCTTTTATTGTAAAAAAGGTATCATCCTGAAAAAGCAACATACATATCAGCTTAAAAATGTTCAGGATCTTAGGAACTGTACAAAAATAGGAAAGGTAAGCAGACCTCTGGTCCTATCATATCAACCAGTTGACACAAGATGTCCTCAAACAGCACAGGTTCTTGGGCCATGCATTCCATGCGATGAAGTTGCTCCTCAAAAAAGTATTGTAGTTCATTGTGTGTGAGTATGTTGTTGCCATCCAAATCTATGCATTTAAACCTAACAAGAGGATAATGGAAGCATAAATATGAGTTTCTAGAATATTCAACATAAAAAACATCTCAAATTAAATCACAAAACCATTTAAAGTAATCTAGCATGATGAAGGGTGCGTAAAAAACAAATGACGAGAGGGCTATTGCAAGAAATCTCCTTGAAGATCTCCTAGTCAGGATGTTTCTCCTGAGACAGACTTCCTATGATCTTAGGAGTAGATTTGCTTTTCCGAATACCCATGTTCTAGAAAATTTCAATGAACATCTCGCAAACCAGACATTCATTTTTTAATACCTTGTGTGATTTGTAGCCAACGAGTCATTTGACAGACTGAGCAGTAAAGAATTCTGCTTAGCTTAGATTGAGAATGAAAGCAGTCAGTGTCAGACCCAGGGTTTAAAACCCCCAAGGGCAAATATGGAGCCGAGTTCCTCGGTTCTTGGAGAAAAAGCTGAGGGGCCCCTCCCCCTTTGGTCCTCTTTTTTAAAGAAAGCTACAAAGGCCTACTGTAATAAAACTGATCCACGGTTTATCGGCTTTGCAAAAGTCTTGTCTCAGAAAGAAAGATCTAATAGTGCTGTACAGAAACTTCTTTATAGAAGAGGCATAGACATGGGAATCATAACATTATTGGTGATTGATGAACTTGCAGTGGCTTAGATTTTAGGTAATGCACAATAGTATGCATGACAATACAAAACATTACAGTACTGCTCAAAATAATTGGGGCATTGCTTAACAGAAGAATTAAAGCAAGTGTCAGAAAAAACAAAAGCTGGACCTACCAATAATCTTGACTTGGTTCTGATGATTTATCTTCTTCAGACAAAATAAAATGAACAAAATCTTCATAACACATTTTCCCTGGAACCTTGCTCGTAAATTTCCTGGGAACCTATCATGTATCAATTTAAAACTGTTAGTATGAACTTAATGGTAAAGAATCGCTGCATGTAAAAAATAGAGTGCAAGTGAAGAAACTTGAATGATCTGAAAATGGTAGAACGAAAAGAATACCAACCTCTGAGAAAATTCTATCTACAATCCTATATGTCAACGCATGATTTCCATACTTAATAAGATTTTCTTTATCAATAAAGAAATCATGGTCCGTATCGAGTTCCCAGAACTTGCAATATATCACATAGAAATGCTCATACGAGAAATACCTACAGAAAACGAGAAATTTTGGTGTCTTACAAGTTGTAGAGGAAATAATTGTGTCATACAAAGAAACAGAAGCAAAAAAGTGGGGTCAAATTTTGTATTTAAATGTGCCACCTTAAAACTTTATTGATATCCTCTTCATCATCAGCATGCCGCAGCGAATCAAGCAGATTTCCACGCTTCAGCTCCCTCAGACTGAGAAGGCCACTTCCAATTCGATTCAAGCAATAAAATATCCTATATACGACAGTCTCAGCTGACAAACAATGTTGTATAAGTAGAAGAAAATATTGTATGACATTCAATATTTGATTTAAATGGTCACAAAGATAGGCTTACCATATCTTTCTTGAAATTCCGGCGTGCTCTTTAAGAATTCCAGACCAGGATGGTTGTCCAAAAGGTCTCGAAGAACCGGTTTGAAATCTTCCTACATTATTACCAAGGGCATCAATCATGAAACAGAATCAGCATCCATTTATGGAGTCTTTAACTGCATGCTTTTGTTCTGTAAAGCACACATACCTTTGTGAGGTAATCATGATCGGGTTGCTTCAAAATCGTAAATACTTGGGTTGCACTGTCCATAGCCATCATGTTGCTATTCACCCAGAAATCCATAAAGGCATCCCTGGAAGAAATACCATAATGTAAGATTCAACATTTGTGGGTTCTGCGAACCCCAAGTGATCAAGTGATCAACTACCTTGTGATAAATTCAGTGTTATCCTTATCGATCTTTGCGAAAAGAACAGTGGTAAAGAACGACGGTAGTTTGCAGAGCTCCCTGGTAACCATCCGAAATTCTATTGTGGCAAAAAGAGACAAAAAAACAAAAGCATAGGACATAGATGATTAGTTGATATCCTTACACACAATCTGACATGATCATGATAATGATTGAAATTAAGCTGGTTATGCTTTTAAAGCTAATCCAGATGACAAACTTGAGCACCGCTTTGATCAGATGAAAACAACAAGGTCCAAATGAAACTACTGGTCTTGACACCACTGGCTTGTAATTAAAATCGCATCCAAAAGATTCAGTCATTTCATATTGGCAAAATTATCACGAAGACATGTCGTATTTCACGCACCTTGAATCCGAAGGCCATTGGAGTGCCCGGCGAAGAGCTGCTCGACTATAGATACGCATTGCCTCTTCTGCTCATATGGCAGCGGGCGTCCATCTCGGAAATAGAACTGTCAAACGGCATGGACGGTTTCGATTAGCTTGCTGATGAAAAACAATGGCGCTGGCAGATTGATGGGTCGACGGTGAGCATGCACATGCGTATGTACCTGCGGAATGACCTCCTTGACGGCGCGCGCGGTGGACGGTCGGAGCGGGGACGCGGAGCGGTTGGAGTGTCCGTCGACCCCGCTGGGCTTCCTGGAGAGGCGCGGCGACCTCGGCGAGAGCGGCGGCACGTTGGCGCCCCCCTGCATCATCATGGACGGCAGCATGGCGCCCCCGGCGAAGCCGCCCGCGCCGTTGGCCTTGGCCTTCTGGGCCAGGCAGCTGACCAGCGCGACGGTGTCGGGGAGGGAGAGCCAGTGCGCGAAGAGGTGGTCGAGGACGCCGCGCAACGCGGGCGCCCCCGGCGCGGGGATCTCCGGCGGCAGCTGCAGGAGGTCCACCTGCAGCGCCAGCGCCGACACGGCGCTCAGATCCGCCGCCGCCTCCATTCCCGTTCCCCGCCTCGATCGCTCGCCGAGCCGATCCGATAGGAGCAGGCAGGTCGATCGTCGGGCGGTCCGTTGGAAAGGGTAAGCCCGAGTGGGAATCAGGCGCGTGGCGCGACGTGGGCGGCGGCGGCGGGGAAGAAGACCGGTGAGTCTAACTAACGGCTTGCCTCACGCCAGTCTGGGCGCCATCCTGGCCGTCCATCTGATAGATCGGCCGCGTCCCTGCACACACAGCCACATGCCGCCGGTCAACGGCTTTTGCGTAGTGATGGATGGATGCCGGGCGATCTGCAACAGATGCACATGCCTCCAGCTCTAAACAGGCCATGAAACTTCATCGGATTCGTGCCGCTAATTTGTAATTTCATACAATCACAGACATTTGTGCAAACTCGTAGAGAACTAAACAACGTATTCAGTGGCGTAGCCAGGCCCCAGGCTACCAGGGCCATGGCCTGGGGCGTGGCAACTTGTCCATTCGTTGACTGTAGCATCAGAAACACTATTCGGCACTGTTTAGCATTGTAGCTCGGCTGTTGGACCGGGGCGTGTCTTCAACCTGGCTACGCCTTTGAACGTATCCCACAAAGGAAGGAGCAAATCATGTTCTCAATGTTGCTATAATAACATAATAATGCAGCCTTCTTTGCAAATAAACAACGTAGTTAACGTACCATCTCGACTTGGAATTTGCAAACCAGGCTAGATGCAGGGGTTGCTCACTTGTGGAATGGAAAAAAGATGCAATCAACCAGATGGGATCTCCTAATGTCTCGTAATATGTCTAGTGAGGAGAAAAGAAGAAGGGGGAAATGGTAAGAACCTAACCATAAATAGCGCCGGATGAGAGGGAGAGGAGGATGGATGGGAGGGGAAGGACGAGAGGGGAAGTAGGCATGTGAGACCACCGATAAACTCGCACCATGCATGCATGTTACTACATGCTCTTCTTAGTTTGGAACTAGCTTGTGGGAGCTCAACACAAAAACTCAAAATCACGGTTCATGCATTGAATTTTTGTAAGAATTGTTATTTTATCATAAAAAATCCAATGGTCCCTAGCTACGAGATTTCAATAATATCACATGGCATTGTGACAGGTGGTTTGTCATTGCTGGCGTCAATAATAAGCCCCTATCGTTTGTAGTGCACCCGCCAGCGGACAGTTGTCGACAATCACACCGCTATGTTCGGGCGATCTCTCTTTGATAGGAGTCGTCAATCGATCCATCCTTCCAATGAAGAGCTATTTTCTCGCCTACCACCTAAAAGGATCGAAGTGGACCTAGAGGGATGAATAGGTACAAATGTACTTAGCAATTTTAGACAATAAAGCGGAATATAAAAGTGAGCCTAACAGCTACTAAGGAGAATCTAGTGTTATGCAATATATTAAAAAACACCAAGTAGCAAGGTATGCAAGCACAATAATATGTAAAGTTTTTCTTTCGAAAAGGGGGAAGACCCCCGGCCTCTGCAACAATAATATGTAAAGTAAATATTAAGAGACAAATAACCACAAGTAGGGAGTTAGGGGTTAGGGATAACCGCAAACTCAGGGAGACAAGGATGTATCTCGATGTACACTTTCTTGGAGGGAAGCTAGTCACCATTGGAGGGATGGATGTCACCACTAAGGCACACCAACGCCACGAAGGCTCACCCTATTCTCTTCTTGAGACAACACCATGAAGGCATTTCTGAACCACTAACGGTAGACCTTGAGGTGGTCTCTAAACTTTCACAAACTTCCCGGAGGTAATCACAAACTTCCTCGCCGGAGTAGTCATGTCGCCTCGTAGTCTTCAACCTCCAAGAGTAACAACATCAAAGGGGAAAACTTTATACTTGCTCAAATCACAATTTTGCTTCGATCACAAGAAGGAGAGGGAGTAGATCTATCGCTTGATTGGAACAAATCTCAAGAACTCTCACAAACGCTTCCAGGATCTAGGATTTGGTGTGGAAGAGTGAGAGGGAGCACTTCTAGGGTTCTAGGGATATTTGGAATGGAGTAGACAACCATCTCGTAGAGTGGGAGAGGGGTATATATAGCACATTCCCAAATGTGGCCATTGGAGGTATTCTACCCAGTTAAGTGTCGGAGGCCCGGTGGGTTACTGGACGTGCGGTGACTGACGAAGCACCAGACATCATGTGAAACCACCGGTCATCCAGTGGCTAAAGCAAGCGAGTGTGCAGGTGGAAGGCATAAATGGTGGAGTGCTTGAAGTATGGGACGTCTGGTACTAGCCGAACATCCGGTGTTCCAAGGAGTACCGGACGTCCGGTGAGTACCGGAAATCCATTAAAATGGTACTCGATAGATCAAGCCGGAATCCTGGTGAGGGTCAGAAATCCGCTGAGTTTAGCTCTGGATGGGTTTACCGGACGTCCGGTGAATACCGAACATCTGGCGGCATTGGAGCGCCCGAACATCTAGGGAAGACCGTAAATCCGCTGAAAACCTTCTGTAGGGGTGCCACCATTGGGATACATAGTAGAAAACAAAAAACTTCGCCCTACGATCAACCAGGAACACTATGAAGATACAATGACGGTTAGGATCAGATAGTTACCAACTCCGAGTTGCAGCGGAAGAAGACGAGTCGGTGTAGATCATTGATGGAGTCCCTTGAATCATAGATGAACGGTCCCGCAAACCGCCCATGAATGATCCCTCGAACAGAAGACCGAAAGCACGACCTCCCTACTTGGTTGCAAGCGTACGGTCTTCATGATCCGGCAGTGCTTCGCCCTCCAAAGCTAATCATCGCCGAAGAATTAGAGGGAGGATATTAGAACCACATTGGGTTTCTAATTATGAGGATGATAGGATCTAGGTCTAGCTCTGATTGATCAACTAGAATCAACTAGAACTCGAGCTAGAGAACTAGAGGAGACTTCAAAAGTTGTGTGTCCAAAAGGGTGGAAATCCTCTAGTATATATAGGTGGGAGAGGGGAGGAGGGTTTGCCACCGAGGAGGGAAAGTCCCTCCTTGGTGCGCCGGCCAAGAGAGGGGAAGAGGAGTCCTCCCCCACTCCAATTCGACCTCCCCACTTGCAAAAGTGGGGAGCCTTCCCTATTGGGCCATGGTGGCCCAATACTACTTCCTTCACTTGTCCTTGTAAGTCCCGTTGATATTAAATTAAATAAAAGCCTCCTAACAATTACTAGAGCCTTTTATTATTAATTTAACATCTTCGGAAGCATTTACACCTATATATTATTTATCGGTAATACCCGATACTACACGATAAACTCCGAAACCCTTTTGGTGACCTCGAAACGCTTTCGGTTCCTCTCGAAAACTATTTTGAATATTAAAGAAACAATTCCACAAATAAATCCTCNNNACTCTCGTCCTACTAACACTCAGCAGATCGTGAT
>CBMN010036958.1:0-10335 GCA_000582825.1 Hordeum pubiflorum
GACAACCCTCTTGCCCGCGTTGGGAACACATGTTTGGTTTTGTGTGTGTAGGTGCTGACGACGAGAGTTTTCCTTGATTCTCCTACTGGTTCGTTAACCTTGGTTCTCACTAAGGGAAATACCTATCGCTACTATATTTCTTCACCCTTCCTCTTTGGGGAACCCAACACAGCTCACAAGTAGTAGCTCTCAGTCCCCTTCCTCTGTGAAGGTGACCACGAAGTGCACATCTCTGCTCGTGACTAGCTGGGCCACTGCCTAGACACGAAAATGCCAAGGTCCTTTGAGGTCATTGACAACAACAATGGTATTAGCCGAGTAGGGGGAAAAACCCGCCCCACAACTAGCTTCCATTTAACCGCACTTAGCGCCGCCTCCATGTCGATGGTGAACGATGAGTCGTCGAACTCGACCATATTGGCCTTGCCATGCCTGCCAAAAGGAGGAGGGCACACTGGAAGTGCGGTGAAGCCGACGAAAGGGTTCAAGGTAGTGATTAGGGCAAGGCCTGGCGGACCCCCACATCACTCCTTCCCTTCCCCTCCAAGGGTATGGCTGGGTTCGCCATTGGCAGCTTTGCGATCGCCCCTTCCTCAGGGGTTCTGGACCCAGCGCCACCATCACCCGACCCAGAGATGCTCAGGTTCTTTGGCCCTCAACCTTGGTCCTTGCCTTGGCCTGCCATGAACAGAGAACAGTAAGTGTACACAACAAGAAGATAAACTAGAGCAGAACAAAACAGAGAAGAGTGAAGAAATCATAGCGCCCTCCAAGAAATAAGTCTGATGTTCCTCAAATTTCTCCTCTAAATTAACAAGATTTACTCCCATGTTAATTCCTTTAGTCTCGTCCGGACTCATTCCCGGCCCCCTTTTGAAACCCAAATCAAACACAACTGAAACATCCCCCAAATCCTCCTCGTAACTCACCGAATTTGTTGCATCAACCCTTAATTCAGCCAGCAAGATCGCCGCCCCTTGACCTGCATCAGTCCCTCCGGTCTTCTCCCACTTCAATTGAATCACATCCAAGCCAGATTTGTAGAAATCTGCGACCCTACTCCGCATCTGCCGCAATACCTTCTCTGGGTTCCTCACATGAGAGAGAAGGTCCCTCCCACGCCTTTTGAAGGTGATCCAGTCCTCTACGAGAAGACCACCCACACATGGCCACTCATCGTGGCAAGCTGTCACAGCCGCCGCGGGCGGCACCACCTCCATCCTGACCCGCTCATGGGTTGCCTTGGCTATCGAGGCCCCACCAAACGAAACCTTTAAACCGATCCTTTCTATCCTAAAGTGACAGAATCCGGTGGATCTCCTCTGCAAAAAATAGATGGACCAAGCCCATGTTCCTGGAAGTCTTTGCTATTACGGCATGATCAATATGGAAGGAAAGAAAGAATGAGATATTTCTTGGAATCCCACATTCAACTCCACCCCGACGGAATAGGTTTAAAGAAGACTTTACCCTACTAAAATGAGAGTCAAGCCAGATTTAGAGAACTTTGTCGAAACCCTAGCCCAAATCACTACCTTCTTTACAACCTAGTGTTGCCCCTACTCTAATTGTTACCATCACACCTTTGAGCACTCTACTAGTTTAATTAGCACTTGCTTCGGGTGTGGGCAAAGCCCCACCCCTTATACATGATGTAAATATGACTATATTTTTCTAATGTATGACTCTAGGAGCCTCTTCTACTGTCTTCAAGGTTTGAAAATTAAACTAAAATGCATACACATGTCAAATGTATCTATATCTATGACATATGTATCGATTTCAAGTGAATTGTGACGGACTAGAACTGTCATGGATCATTTTTTTAATTAGTGTCCGTGTACCATCCTACTCCAATTCCCTGCAAAATATTCAATGTGGATCATGTCTTCCTCCCATTTTACTCTTTTCATGTGTCCTTGTCATCAGTGCGATGGTCAATAAGGACACGTTTGGTTGCCTGTATAGAGACCAACCAAGCTCTGGCGGGATGAAAATAGGTTGTTTGGTTGTCTGCATTGAGGCCTGGCTCGCATCGGCACAAAAATTAAGGCACCCTAGAGCCTGGCTCGCAGGGAATGCTCGAATCGGCCGTTTCCAGCGAGCCAGGCTGAGGCGGGCGCAAAAGGAAAGCGTGGCATAGCGCGCGGTGCAGGGGAGATTCAGTCGGAGATGGCGGGAGGGGGAAATCTGCGAAGGCGGGATGGCGCGAAATATACCCTCACCACCCCATTTACTCACTCACCCCTAGCTCTAGAACAAGCCATCCACTATTATTGGCACCAGCGGCGGTGATGACTTAGATCTGTGGCTGCGGCTGCGACGGCAGCGGCGGCGGCGTTGGTGGCGGCAGCAGCACTCCCCGGCACCGGCAGCTGCTTCTCCACTTATTCTTTGACTCCGTCCGGTCATCCTCGTCTCCGACATGTCTTCCCCGATCGGGAAGCTGGTAAGCTACCCCCTCCCCTCCTCTTCTAGGACCATTTAGGGTCGGTAGCGCCTAGGCTAACTGCATCATGGATGTCGCTTAGGTTGTCGATGAACAAATGAAGCTTCTAGTTCAGGCAGCATCGCTGATAGCTGTGGTTCAGGCCTGGATCCTGTTGGTCCATAAAAGTGTGTTTGGTTCCCGTCATGAGGTGGACCGACATGGGTCGGACTTGCCCCACAGCCTTCTTCTTACGTTTGCTTTCTAGGTGGAACCAGAACCAAGTCGTTCCCACCTGGCGAACATTCGCCCAATATCCGGAATGCGCTGAGACCTCGAAATCAGAGGAATCACGCGGAACCGGTCATTGCTCTTTCCTCTCTCTGCCCCCGATAACCCGTCTCCTCGTCACTCCCTCCCCCGATCTGCGTCGTCGCTACTCCTCTCCTTATCCGCACTGCCGGCTGCTACTCTCCCTCGATCTACGTTGCTGACTGCTCCTCTGTCTCGTCTCCTCCTCTCTGGACTGCCGCACGAGGCACGACAGACGAGGGCTGCGGGGCGGCGGTCTTGAATCTTGGTGGCTGGGTGAGGGCAACTTCGGCGGTGATAGGGACCAGGCCTTTGGGGGAAGCGGCGGCAATCTGAACTGGGCGCCGGCAGTGGCCTGACCTGCTGGTTAGAGGGTGCAGATTTTGTAGGGTGCATCCTCGATTTGACCTGCTGGGGCGGTGACCAACTTGGTGATAGGCAGCGACAAATGTGGATGAGTAGGGAAGAGCAAAGATCAATTTAGTAGCTGAGCGGCAGCCAGGTGTGTGTTGGTCACCGAGGACTAGCAGCAGAAGTTTCAATTTCTTCCTCCGATCTGATGCTTCCTCAAATTGGCCTGGAGGTAGAGTAGATGGTACGATGGCAGTCAGATTACCAATTGCAATGAGCTAACTGATTAATTAGCCTTAGCCATTGAGGAGCTTCACCGTGGCATGATCACGTGCATATCTTCTTCTTTCTATTTTTCCTATATTCTTGATTCTTGTCGAGACTGTGAATGCATGATCTTGTGCATATTTTCCAGGTGCAAAGACGAGATACTTACTGATATTGTTGATGTCATATGTTCATATATTAATTTACAAGGGGTGAGGAGAATCAAATCCATTCCATTTCATCATTCCAACCAAACATCAAAATGTCACCATACCATTCCACATGTCTTCCTCAAACAAACACACAAACGAAACCAACCAGTTCTAATGGAATGGAACCATTCCATTCCATTCCACTTCGTTCCTCAACCAAACACACCCTAAGAGATCTCTAAGTCGGAATTAGAGACCTCTCATCCGGTATGGTTCGGTGTTAATCCGAGATAGGGAGAGGATAGCGAATGTGAACTACATCTACAACTGCAACGACACAAAGGCTCCGTGGATGCTTAGAAATGAGAAGAGCACCATTTGCAAGACTTGTCCACACCTCCAGGAGCAGGGGATTGCTAGAAGATAGCATCCACACTAGTGTTGAAGAGCAAGTGGCCATGTTCCTTAATGTTGTTGGCCATAACCAGAGTTTCAGGGTTATCCACAACACGTTGAGGAGATCACTGGAGACCATCTCCAGGTACTTCAAGCAAGTGTTGTATGCTGTTGGGGAACTCAGAGGAGAGATGATCATGTCACCAAGCGGCCGGACTCCTACCAAGATTCGCACTAGCCCAATATGGTATCCATACTTTAAGGTGAGCACCCACAGTATGGTGTTAATGCCTTTATATGTTGTTCGTGTTCTTGTTCTAGCCATAACACCATCTTGTTACGCCATTCCAGGATTGCATTGGCGCGATAGATGGTACTCACGTCACTGCCAGAGTGCCGAGGTCACAAGATGCAACATACAGAGGGAGAAAGCACTACACAAGCGAGAATGTGCTTGCTGCTGTTGACTTTGATCTGAAGTTTACATATGTCTTGGCTGGCTGGGAAGGATCAACACACAATGCTAACATTCTCAGTGACAGCATGTCTAGACCTGATGGCATCAACATCCCATATGGCAAGTTCTACCTAGGAGATGTTGGCTATGCTTTTCGACGAGGTGTTCTTCCACCCTTCAGGAAAACCAGGTACCATCTTAATGAGTTCTCTGGTAGGAACGATCCTAGGACTCCACAGGAGTTGTTCGATCTCAGACACTCCATCCTTAGAGTAACTGTTGAAAGGGCATTTGGAGCTCTGAAGAATAGGTTTAAGATCCTAGATCAGAAGGCCTTCCACCCTTACCCTACCTAGATAAAGCTTGTTCTTGCATGTTGCATCATTCACAACTGGATCCTGCAATGGGAAACTGATGAACTTGTGCCGGAGGAGGATAATGTGACTCCTCATGAGGTAATCAGCTCCGTCCATGGTGTGGAGGCATTTGACAATGAAGCGTGGAAGAACAAAAAGTTAGAGTGGGCTTAGGCAACAGTCCAGGGACCCGAACAATTGGAGAGGGAGTTTTGCAAAAAAAACCGAGGGCTCCCGCAATCGCAGAGGCAATCTGGTGGCGACAGAGACTGAGGGGAAGTGAGATGGCGGCCCCGGCGCCGGCGGCCCCGCCGGAGGAAGGGGGCTTTCCTCCTGGAGGGGGGCTCGTGGAGGGCCTCTTCAGCGCATGGGATTGGAGAGTTATACGTGCGAAATCAAGGTGGATCGTCCGACGGGCGTCAGTTCAGGTGTGGTGTCTGCAGCATGCACGAAGACGAGCCAAGGAATTGATGAGCACTCTAGCAGGTGAGATCCTCTCTAATCCATTTGGGGATAATCCGATCCGCTCCAGTTCGGCAGAGAGTGCCGCATTTGTCGTGGATTTGGAGAGGGATTCTGAGGAAACTGGCAATCCGGCCATGAAGGATTTGAGTTGGTCACTTGTTAATAGGGTAGGCCAATCAATTGGTTTAGGAAACAGAGAGAGGGATCAGTGGGGATTGATTGTCTCAACGGATTTCTCTCTGCATATTAATGTTTTCGTTGTTATTGCGGGTAAAAGAGCAATTCCTGCTGGAGTTTTTAGGAAACGGCAATATCAGTGTCTTTCATTTTCCGTTAATTGTCTCAACTGTGACCTAGAGGCTGAGGGGGCTGGGGATTGGGGTAGCTATATTTGTGGCAATTTGGGATGCCCATGTTCTGCACAGAGTTCTTTCGAACAGAGGCGTCTGCTTCTTGTTGCCTGTTCTTTGTGTGGGAGTTCAGGGGAGAGGGTCATGGCTAGTCGGGGTAAGGACAAGGAGATTCCAGTCGTGGGGGAGAAGGAGACAGGGGTGAGCATGAAGGGAGAGATAACCCCGGCGGAGGGGCTGCGATCCCCGCCGGCCAAGGTGGGGGTTTCTTTGACTCCGTCATTGCTAGACCGCTGGGGAATATCGGTGCCGAGGCATTCTAGAGGCGAGGGCCATCCTATCGTTATCGACATGGAGGCGGCTCGCAAGGCTGTCGGTGGGTATCTGGTGGTCGGACGCCTCCTATCCCCATTTGAGGTCAACCCACGGGTCATCGTGGATGAGCTCCGGGCCACGGCATGGAAGAACCAAGGGGCTGTCACCATTCAAGAGGTGGCCAACGTCGATGGGAGGTTCGTCCTCAACTTCGCAGTGGAGGGCTACCGATGGTTTTTGCTCAAGGTACAACCATGGCACTTCAAGCGGGACGACATCATCTTCGCCGGGTTCGACGGCAAGGGTGACCCTGCTGAAGTCGACCTTGGTGTTATGGCCATTTGGGCCCACGTACGAGACCTCCCCTTTGAACTCAAGACAGAAAGCATGGGTTGGACTCTCGGTGACCAACTGGGACAGGTACTCGAAGTGTCACAGCGTAACCACGTCATTGTCAAAAAGTTCCTACCTGTGCGTGTGGAAGTTTTATTGCATGAACCTCTTAAAACGATAGTAGAGTTTACTCCTTTGGGTAGTGCAAAGATTGTTTAATTTGATGTAAAGTATGAAAAGCTTCCTCTGTATTGTGAGTGCCGTGGGATTGTAGGTCATACTTCTGAGAGATTTTGTAACATCCAAGTGAGAAGAGAGTAGCTAGTTTTCCAAAAAAACTTAGTGTTGAAGCATACTGGAAGGGCCAAGGTGCAAGAAAGAGAGCTCTTATCTTTGGGAGCTCGTCTCATGGTGAGAAGCTTCCGATCGCCGACATCGACAACAACACTGCCAAGGCCATGGACGTCGTCAAGGTGGCCTTGGCTGTGGGTGATCTCACGGTTTCCAAGAAGGAGGCTCCTACTTCAGCCATGGCGGTCGCCGTCGCAACGAAGGGGACGATCCAACCCTGTATCCCGCTCGGCCAGGAGGGTCGGGCACAGGGGGCCTCGTCGCCGGCCTTGGGTGGCGCTCACACTGGTCAGGAGGACCAGGCGCCCACCCTGCTTGTATCAGCCAGCCTTGGCCAGGAGGTCCAGGGGCTAGTGAGTGTGGATCACCCCTGTCGGGGATTGGTGCATGGCCAGAAGGGTCAACACCTGACTCGGCTGGGAGGCTTTTCCACGAACACTGTTGCTGCTACTTTCGACTACTCTCCCCTTGTCGGTCATGTGAGTCAGGTGGAAAATGCACGGGAGGTTCCTAGTCAACCTGATGCTAGTCAAATCCTGTTCCAGTCGGGAGTGCTGGAGGCTCTTTCTGGTGCTGTAGCTGCCAGACTCACGGCTGCTGGGGGCGACACAGCAGAAGCAACGGAAAAAACTCCTTTCAAGTTCAACGCTGTTGAGAACTATAGGCAGGTACACACCAGGAAGAAGGGTAAAAAAGACAGAAAGAAAGGGGAGGCAGGGAAATCTGAGAATACACGCGAACAAGTCATAGGTAAAAAAGGGGACGGTTCAGTGACGCTCGTCCGACAGGTAGCGACATAGATTTTTGTTTTGAGAAAACCCTCGATAGCTATGAGCGCATGTTATATGGAGATGTAATCGTCTCTTCCAAGAGGGTTTTCACGTGCAGGGTTGAAACAGTGCAGGATGTGGAGGGTGTGGTCAAATATGTGGCAAAGGAGACTGAAGAGAAGGAAGAAGAATATGTTCAGCAAGGGGTGGAATCGGTTGGAGAAGAGAAAGGTGAAGATGGCGCATCGGCGGCCTCCAATGAGGAGGTACGCCGGGCCAAATGAAAATCTTAGGATGGAACAGTCGTGGTATGCTCTCTCACACGGCAGTTCGCGAGCTCTTAGACCTTCAAGAGCGTACAAGGGCAGATTTAATTTTTCTTTCTGAGTCACATTTGAATAAATGTAAAGCCGATGACCTGCATAGCATTTTAAATTTCGAGTCTATGTTTGTAGTGAAAAGTGATGGTCGGGCTGGTGGCCTTGTTCTCTTTTATCAAAAGTTGAATAAAATTGATTTGAACTATGTATCGTCTTCCCTTATTGATATTTTGTTTATGCATCAGGATACGGTTCAATGGCGGTTCACGGGTTTTTATGGCCGCCCAACTTGGAATGAACGCAATCTATCTTGGGAAAATATTCGCAATTTACATAGTAAAGGCGACCACCCTTGGGTGGTTATGGGGGATTTCAATGAAATTTTATATCCTTCGGAAAAAGAGGGTGGCAATACGAGACCAAGTGGAATGATGAGGGATTTCCTTGAATGCCTCATGGATTGTGGGTTAGAGGATTTAGGTTACATCGGTGACCCTTTTACTTGGAGAAGGGGTGAGATTCGGGAGCGCCTTGATCGAGCAGTTTGCAATATTAGATGGGCACACAAATTCCCTCGAGCAGTGGTGATCAATGAAGAACATGTTCATTCTGACCATCGTCCACTCGTCCTGGATATGGATTTTTTGGATGAAGATATCTTCAAGTGACCTAAGAGGTGTGTGAAATCTTTTGAAGCTAGCTGGTTAAAGGAAGAGACAGTCATAGAAATTGTAAAAGCTTCATGGGAAAGAGCAAAGCTAGCAGGGTTGGCCCTTCACTTGCTGATCGAAGGAGAGTCGTGCATGATGACCTACATTCCTGGGATAGGGAAATTCTCAAAAGCCCGAAACAAAGAATTAACAAATTAAAACAGGAGTTAGAAAACTAAAGCGTGGCCCCTTGAGTACAGAATCTCGTGGTCGTGAGAAGGAAATTGTTGTTTTAATTGAAAACATATGGGATCAAGAGGAAATCATCTGGCTACAAAGAGGCCGTGCTAACTGGTTAATGCACGGGACCGCAATACGTCTTTCTTCCATAATGCAGCTACGGCCCGGAAAAAAAAGAAATAATATAAAGAAACTACTAGATGATTCTGGGATTTGGAGAAAAGAAAAGGAGTTGAAGGATCATATTACTGATTATTTTTTGAAGCTTTTCACTTGGGAAGTGCAGAACGCGTATCAACAAGTGATGTCCCTTGTCAAGAAGAGAGTGTGAGCTGAAATGAACAATGCTCTTACTGCCCCTTACACCGCTGAAGATGTTCGTAAGACATTATTCGATATTGGGGACTTAAAAGCTCCAGGGCCAGATGGACTCCATGCCATTTTTTATAAAAGATTTTGGCCTATGCTCGGGGATGACTTAATTCAGAAGGTTTTGCAAGCAATAAACACATGCTCTATCCCAACGGGGTGGAATGACACGGCAATCGTAATGATTCCAAAGGTTAACTCAGCGGAGAAGGTAACCCAGTTTAGGCCTATTAGCTTATGCAATGTGGTGTATAAAATAATTGCAAAAATGGTGGCATCTCGTTTTAAGGTTTTGCTACCTGAAATTATTAGTCCAACTCAAAGTGCTTTTGTGCCTGGTAGATTGATAACGGATAACATTTTAGTAGCCTATGAGTGTGTTCACACAATCAAAAATAAAAAAGAAGGTAGAGAGTGCTTGTGTGCTATAAAACTCGATATGCACAAAGCTTATGACAGAGTGGAGTGGCCTTTTTTGAAGGAGATTATGTTGAGACTGGTTTTTCATCAGGATTGGGTGAATTTTATTATGGAATGTGTCTCAACTGTTGAATACAGAGTAAGGATTAATGCGGAGGAAAGTGAGAGTTTTAAGCCTACAAGTGGACTGATGCAGGGAGACCCGCTATCACCATACCTGTTCTTGATGTGTACAGAGGGGTTGAATGCTTTACTTACACATGCAGAGGAAAATGGAAATATTTCAGGAGTAAAGGTATGTAGAGATGCCCAACCCATCACACACCTCCTTTTGGCAGATGACTCATTGATTCTACTGAAAGCCAACCAACAGAGTGCGGATGTTCTAAAATCAGCGCTAGATTTATATTGTGTGGCATCGGGTCAACTGGTAAGCGTTGAAAAGTCTAGCATTTTCTTTAGCCCTAACACGAAGGTGGAGATTAGAGAACAAATGTGTACAACATTGGATATAATGACTGAGGCTCTCAGTGATAAATATTTGGGGCTGCCAGCAAATTTGGGGTTAGATAAAACAGACTGTTTTCAATTTTTGATTGAACGTATTGTTAAGAGAATTAGTGGTTGGAAAGAAAAATTACTATCTGCCGGGGGGAAGGAGATCCTGCTTAAGGCTGTTGTCCAAGCCATACCCACCTATGCAATGTCGGTCTTTAAAATCCCTAAAACAATTTGTAAAGGAATCATTGATGCAATGGCGCATTTCTGATGGCGAAACGAAGAGAACCAAAAGAGGATGCATTGGATGTCCTGGTGGAAAATGTGCGTTCCTAAAAACAAAGGAGGGATGTGATTTCGTGATATTTCACTGTTTTAACCTGGCACTGCTCGCTAAACAGGCGTGTCACCTTCTTGATAAGCATGATTCCTTGTGCGCCACTATCCTAAGGGCAAAGTACTATCCTAATGGCGATTTGTTGAACATCAAGCTGAAGAAAGGCTCTTCCTTTACCTGGCAAAGTATTATGGCAGG
>CBMN010036962.1:38-15755 GCA_000582825.1 Hordeum pubiflorum
AGGGTTCACACTTGAGGTGTTGCATGACAAAGTCCTTATCGGGACTGGTGAAGGAGGAATCAGCCTCCGTAATCCACGACTGATTAGCTACACTATAGAGTTATCATCAGGAGTGCATTACGAGGTATCACCCTCGGTACTCGATAGTAACTCTACAGAGTCATACAACTAACGGGGGTGTCAGTGATGTGTCGGGCTCAGGACGTCGATCACGTTGATCGAGTCATCGATGATGAAGCGGGGGCAACAGGGACAAGGTGAGGGGTCACTAGTGGATCACTAATCAATCTATACTAAGCAATTAGGATAGACAAGTAAAGTACAACAGCAGGTTACAAAACCAGGCTATGCATCAGAATAGGAGCTATCTACAAAAGTAGCAAAATCTAAAGCAAGCCTGAGAGAGAAGGAATGGGCGATAGAGGAATGATCAAGGGGTTTTGCTTGCCTGGAAACTCTGCCGATTAGGACGGGTCGTAGAAGGGCTCTGGATAAGAATAGAGGAGAGGGGAAAAGAAATAAATAACGAGCATACAAATGCATGTCATGTCAATATGTGTTGATGATATGCTCTAATGCATCACTAAGCATTTTAAAAGAAGAGGGAAAATATATGGTAATATTTTCCTAGATCTACGTATTTTTGGACAGATGATCCTGATGCAAATTGTCCATGTTCATTATGTTAGAGGTGTGTGACACCTATGTGGATGGCATATTCGGATTCGTTATATTTTTCTGATCATTTTTCATACATAAATTATTTTCATCCGAGTTATGGTTTATTTTATATGATTTTTTCAAAGTTTTAATGATTTTCTGGATTTTCTAGTATTACTATTAATCCGAAAATTGATGGCTAAAATGCTAAATGCACCCAAAACTGTACCCAACAGACCAGCACAGAGGCTGATTTTGTGGGGCTTGTTGACTGAGTCAACTGACCAGTCAACAGAGGCTGACTGGTGGGCCTGGTCAACTACTGACTCAGCAGTTGACTGGTCAAAGGGCCCAGGGGGACCCAAGTGTCAGTGACACAAGTCAGTAGTTGACTGGTCAAAGGACCCAGGGGGACCCAAGTGTCAGTGACACATATTTTAATAGGGTTTTATTAGTTTAGTTAATTAGGTGGGGTCCAACGTCAGTGGCTATTAGAGGAGAGGGGGTTAGTGCTAATTAGTGGTTAGCCCCTAATTAAAAGGGGTCGGCCCCACATGGCAGTGGCATAGCCAGCCACCCGTGGTTGTGCATGCGCACGGCAGAGGCACGACCATGGTCGTGCGAGCGCGAGGGGGGGGGAGCAGCCAGACCTGGTTGGGTGCCGGTGGCCAGTACAGCAGGAGCAGCGGCGGACAAGGCAGCGGGGGCGGAGCAGCAACAACAGCTAAGCGGCAGAAGGCAAAGCAGGAAGCAGCAGCAGCTAGCGGCAGCAGCAGGGGGCAACAGCAGCAGCGGCGGCGGCGCAGCAGCTCAAGCAGACAGCAGCAGCAGGCAAGTAGCAGGGGCAGCAACAGCAAAACAGCAGCGGCGCATGAGCACGGGGGAGGCCATACGGCGACGGATTCGAAGGGGGAAAGGAGGGGAATGGGAGAGGAGCACACTGTGAGTCCATTCGCGAGTTCGGGGAGGTCGGGGGCGGACCAGAGGGGCATCACGACGGTTGCGACGGCATGCAGGCGTCCCTGCTCGCGCGAGTTGATGTAGACAAAAAGGACAAAGGCGCGCGTCTTCTAGACATGTTGGCTTGGCGAGGGGAGGCTGGTGGCCACGCAACGACGAGGCGGCGGCGACGAGCCTGCTCGGATGAGCTCGCAGAGGCGGATCTAGAGGGAGAGGGAGAGAAGTGCGAGAGGGAGTGGGCACGTGCGAACCCTAGGGCGTCGAGGACGGTTTTAACTTTACTGGGGAGGCGCGGGATGGCCGACGCGTGGAGATCCTCATCATGGACGCGCTCGGGTCGTCCACGCCATCCCTGGCGAACAGAGGAAGATGAAAGGGAGGTTAGGTGGGTTGGGCCTTATACTGTGGCCACTACGGCCCAGTGGCACAGTGAGTCATTTTTGCTTTTATTCTTTTATTTCTGTTTTGTGTTTTGTTTTTATTTCCCATAGCAAAATACTTATATAAAATAAGGGACTTAGCCTATAATTAGTGTTGCAATTTTAGACACTGCCACAAAAGTTTGGGATTTATTTAAAGTAATTTGTTTTTTTCATAATTTAGAAAAGCATTTTAAATTACTGTTTTGACCTTTGTTTTAATTTTTTTAGGGCACTTAAATATTTCAAATGATGTTGGTTCCTACATNNNAATTACTTAGTGAATATTTGCAACCTAACCAAGATTTTAGTTTTACTGTTTGAAGAAATAATTTATTTGACTTTATTTTAATTTGAATTTGGCTTTGATTTTTATCAGGTGACAATTTGGCTTAGTTAAACCTGCTGACATGGCACCATTTATCTAAGGTCACCGCGCAGCATGACACTGGGGGTGTTACAATTGTGTGCATAGATGTTTGTTTAAGTAAATTAAGGTGAAATTGATGCAGAAAATAAGTAAATTAAGGTGATTGGTTAGAGCACGGGGAAGGTGCGCTAAAAGGATGTGGTGGGATTAAAAACTGATTGGACGAATAAAATCAACGGAGGGACGTGGTGGAAGAGGGCGAACCTGTTGATGAAGCGTTCGGCTCGCAGGAAAGAAACACTACTCTTTGTCTTAAGTTGTATAGATTCGTGCAGGGTGCACACCCTCTTCGGTCATATCAGGTCGGTCTATAAGGCACGATTTTACGGGAAATCTCCTAGCTCAGTTTTGGGAAGCTTGTAGAACCTCCCAGGGTGTCTTTTCTGTGCCGGGTTTTGTTCTGTTTTTCTATTTTTTCTAAATTCACAAAAAATTAAAGGATTCAAAACAATTTCTCGAATTTGCGAACTTTTTTCAAAGCCATGAACTTTTTTTTATCAAAATTCTTTATTTTTCAAATCCACGAACATTTTTACAATTTCATTAATGTTTTTCATATGCATGACCCCCCAAATCTATAAACATTTTTAAATTCGTAATATTTTTGTAAAATTAATGAACATTTATAAAATGAAAACCAAGAGTTGTTTTTGAATCCACACCCATTTTTTTGAAACTTTGAATTTCTTAGTTCCATAAACTTTCTTAAATTCGTGAATATTTTATAAAAATCGTGAACCTTTTCAAATCTGTATACATCCTCCAAATTCATGATTTTTTTAAAACATTCGTGGACTTTTTTTGAATTCATTAGCTTTTCAAAATTTGTGAACTTTTGTCAAATCCAGGAACATTTTTGAAATCTATGAACTGTTTTTAGGGAAACAACACGACTTTGGTGCGTATTTTTATTAATTTTTGAATAAATGGTACAAAGAATAAGGTCCCAAAAAGGTCAGAAAAGAAATAAAAGGCTATACAAGAGAAATATGAAAGAAGAAAAGAAAAGAGCCAAATACTAAACAAAATCTGTAGAAAGGCTAGAAAAAATTACAACAACTAGGGGCAAAAGGCCCTGGTGATATGAAAGCCTTTATCCAATTTGCAAATCCATCATTGTGCTCCTTTTTTCCATGTATATAATCCATTTTAGTTCATCCTTGAGTTTTCTCCTGCAAGTGTGGAGGTTTGGGGGTGCTCCTTTGAATACAAACCATTGCTTGTAGTCCAGATGGCCCAAGAGACCATCACAATTATTTCCAAAGCGAAGGGTACTTGAAGTAATTGCTTGAGGGCACCAATTACCTCCCGAACGCCCATGAAGTTAGTAGTCCAAGTAGGACATATGTATGTCCAACATAGTTGGGAAAAAGGAGAGCGGAGGAAAAGATGGTCCCTTGTTTCCAATGTGCCAAAGTTGCACATAATACAAGTATATGCTGGTATGAAGATTTTTTTTTCTCAACAACATGGCTCTGGTGTTCAACCTGTTGTTGGCCAGTAGTCAGAAGCAGATTTTATGTTTAAGTTGACAACAAGTTGCCCATGTCCACCTCATAATTGGCATAGCTGTGAGGAAATTGATGAGTTGATTATAGGCCCAAGACACTTTAGAGCCCAGTGATCCTGATGGCAATTGCCAAATATCTGGTTCATCAGAAAGAACCAAATCTTGCAAGAACTCCTCCATATCCTAGAATTGTAGATAGGCTTCCCTTGACAGAGGTAAGTGGAAGTGATCCGTTAGATCCTTCAAGTGTCGTATAGAAGATATATATATTTGTTGATTTTTGGCAAAGGAGTATAAATTAGGCCATTTATGCATGGGGGAGAGACCATCCCATCCATTTGTCCATAATTCCATACTAGTTCCATTTTGGAGGATGCAAGCATCATGATCTTTATAGATTAGAAGTTTAAGATCTACGGACATATTAGAAAACCACAAACACTTAGTTTCAATTTCATGAACATTTTTTGAAATCATGAACTTTCTAAAATGCCATTAATATTTTTTTACTTCAAAAATCATCAGTTTCTTCTAAGAACAACATACCTATTGCAACAAAACAGGAGCGAAAAATAAAAACCAGCGAGCGGGAGCCAGGGAGTGTTACAGGTCCAGCCCCATGCAATCAACGCTTTAGGCACTGGTTTGCCAAGTTGCGTGTTAAGCGCCAAAGAGGAGGACATGAGACCTTGTCCGATCTCACATGATGCGATCCATGGCCCTTAAGCACCGAAGGTGGTAGTAGATACGTTACATCTACCTTGCACGGGCCCTTGGCGAATGTTTAGTGTGCCGGATTTGTGACGACGCGTGTACCGTGGCTCAGAATGTGCAAGAGTTGTGTCTCGCCTGAACTTTTTCATGTGCTGTACAATACTCGGTCGACTCGTTTTCAATGGTTGCTTGCCTTCTCGCTCATTGGTAGTTGTGTTCGTTGCATGTTTTCTGTTGATTTTCAATTTTTCTTTTGTTTTCTGTTTCTTCATAGCTTTCTTTGGTTTTTCTTTTTTCTTCGTTTTTTCACGGGTTTTCTTAGTTTTATTCTCGGTTTCATTTTGTTTCTTTCTCTATTTTCATTAGATTTTTTTCTCATTTCTGTCTTTTTGTTTTGGTTTTGTTAGTTAGTTTCTTAGTTTTCATCTGCTTTTTCTTTGTTTCTCTGAGTTTCCTGTTTCAATTCTTTTGGACTCGTATTCATTGGGTTTCCTTTCTTTTCTTTCACGTGTCTACATTTTTATAACACACTGAACATTTTTATTTTACATACACGTTTAACAAATTTCAAGTACATGACTAACTTTATTTCAAATTTATATTTCGATGTCTATTATTTTCGTACACATTGTTAATTTTTTGGTATACATCTAAAACATCTTTTATACAAGTTTGATATTTTCTACATATATGATTAACAATTTTTCAAATATATGTTTTGTTCTCTAATTTTCGCCATACACATCTTACATTTTTTTGTATAATACAGAAACATTTTTTATGTACATGTTTAACATTTTGGAAATATATGACTAAAATTGTTCAAAATTTACACTGTTTGATGTCTATTTTTTCCTTAAACATTGCACATTTTTTGTATACATTAGAAACATTTTATATGTACACATGTAATATTTTATAAATACATGATTAACATTTCTTGAAACATATATTTTTTGAAATTTACTTTTTTCACTCTCATCGTACATTTTTAATTCATTACGAACATTTTATATACACATTTAACATTTTCTAAACACATGATTACCATATTTGAGAACTTATACTACCTCTGATCCATAATAAGTGTCGCAGTTTTGAACGGACCCCAATTCAAAACTGCAACATTTATTTTGGATCGAAAAGAGTATTTTTTTTCATGTCTACTTTATTTTGTGCACACCATATAGTTTTTGTATACATCATTATTTTACATGAAAAAATAAAGCAGAAAACAAAAACAAAAAATGTAAAAAAGAACAGTGACAAACACGCGCTTTTGAGGCCTGTGGTCTCGCCCGCACTGGGTCAGCCCAGTTTCACGCTCGCTTGCCATAAGGCTCGGAAATCCCTATTCAACGCATACTGCGTCGAACAGTCGCTGTGTCGCATAGAAGAGATCGAGCGGTCGTTCCATCTGGGCCGACCCGTTTAAGCGTTTCAACGTGCCTGGTCAGCCGGTTTCTTCTGGTTTTGAGAAACTTCTAGAAGGTTCCTCCACCGTTTTTTTTCTTTATTCTATTTTTTTCGTTTTATTTTTCTTTCTTCTTTCCTTTCCTGTAATTTTCTCTTTTCTCCTTTTTCTTCTTTTGTTTCTATTTCGATTTTTTCTTTTCTTTCCTTTCACTTCAATTTTTCATTTTCAACTTTAATTTTCTTTCTTTCCTTTCTTTTCAATTTTTTAATAAATCGTTGTGTTTTCTTGTTTTGTTGTCCAGGATTTTTAAAAAAGTTTGTACTTTTCAAAAAATGGTCTCATTATAAATAATTGTTCACAAATTTAAAGAATAGTTCATGTTTCAATAATTGTTCGCAAAATGTCAATTTTTCATGAGTTCAAAAAACGTTCGCATTTCAAAAATTGTTCACAGTTTTCAAAATTGACCATTTTGTCAAATTTTGTTCAGTATGTTTTTATCTAAAATGTTCACAACTTTTTTAAAATTTTTATGGAATTTCACAATTTTTTCCTGCTTTCGAAACTAGTTCACAATTTTTTGAAAATGTTTATGCTTCCCTTTTTGCAGGAGAAAATACTTTCATGTTTTTAAATTTTATTCGTGTTTTTGAAAAATTGTTCGGAAGGTTATTTAAAAATTATTTGGAACTTAAAAAAGTTCCCGTTTTCATTTTTTCTAAAATGTTCATGTTTCGGTTTTTCAGGAGTTTTAAAAAATGTTCCCGCTTCCAAAATTGTTCACAAATTTCAAAAAAAAGTTTGTGTTTTATATTTTTCTTCGGGAGTTTCAAAACATGTCCGCCTTTCCATTTTTTTTTTGGAATTACAAAATGTGTTCCCGTTTCAAAAATTATTCATTTATAGCAGCGATCTTGTTTCATTTATAGCAGCGCTCTTGTTTCATATTATTTTGTTTTTTCGTTTTTCTGCTTCTTTATTTCATCTTTTCTATTTATTTTTTAATTCCTCTTTCTTCTCTTTTGTTCTGTTCAGAATTAATTTTATTTATATTTTTTTAAAATGTTCAGAAGTTCAAAAATGGTCCTGTTATTAAAATAAAATCACAAATTCAAAAGTGTTCTTCATTTTCTAAAAAATGTTCGCCTTTGCAAAAAATGTACATAAGTCCAAAAAATGTTCCTGTTCTAATATTTTGTTCATAAATTAAGAAAATGTTTTCACTTTCCTACTTTTTTCAGAGTTTCAAAATTTGTTCACAGATGCAAAATTCCGGTTTATCAAAAATTGTTCACTAATTCAAAAATTTCCCATTTTAAAATTTTGTGGCACATTCAAAAATGTTCACATGTTTTCAAAACTTGTTCATGTTGGTAAAAAATTGTTCGAAATTTTATAAATGTTCCTGTTTATAAAATTGTTTACAAATTCATACAATCTTCCCATTTTTAAATTTTGGTTACAAATCCAATAATTGGCTATAATTTTCCCAAAACTTGTTCGGTTTTTAATAATTTGTTCATAATTTCAAAAAAGTACTCAGAATTTTCTTAATTTTTTTGAAAAAAGTAAAATACTCGGAACTGTTGAAATAGTTAGTTATAAATACTTCACGCTGTATATTCATCACTAGTGATAAGCAGCTCCACTGGCAAGGTACCTGTGTGCACTAGGGGCACACCGCGTGTTCGAATCCGTAGTAACGCTATGTATTTTTGTTGTTTTTTACACCGCTTGCTTTTCTTGCGTGGGCCGGCCCAGGTGGTGTATGCCTTGTGCGAAGCCCTACCAATCTGCCGCACGACAGATAAGAGGTCCCCTAAGTCTCGGCTACAAGCAAGACATTTCCCTCAAAAAGTAAAAAAAGCGAGACATAGGGGCGCCCTTCATAATGTTTTTGTGGTGACGACGGAGACGAGTATGGAGGGCGAAGACACTGTTGCCCCAGCGGTTCAATTTTGAATGCTAGGTCTGCCTAGCATTAGCCAGCCTATAAATATTGTTGCGTCAGCCAATTATTTTCTTTGTCATTTTCATCTTTTTTTTGAAGTGGTTGTCTTCATATTCTTGATTTTTCTGCGGGGTATCTTCTTGATTACCCATAGCCAGATGCCACTAAAAAAAAAAGAAAAAACTATAGCCAGATCCCCACCCCCAAAAAATCATAACCAGAAGCAATGCATGTATGAAAACTCCTTGCACATATTGTTTAATCTGTAATCTTCTTTACATATATAGTTCTCTGTAGTCTCGAGGCATGCATCACGTTCAGGACATGACCGCTGACATGCATCATGCATGCAGAGAAACGTGCAAGTGAACGTACGCGGATATATATAGTCGTCACATGGGCACTAATTTACATCAACAGAGATCTTACACACTCTCAAGCACGCATACACACCACGAAGAAAACCTATGCATATAAATTTGCAGACACACACTTACATATCGTTAATCACTCGATCGGTACCACACGCACATATGTGTGTAATTAACAGTAAACTCGCTCACTCCACTACTACTACACTTCCCAACCAAATCAGGCACAACCAATCATATATAACACCCCGATCACTAACAACAACAAACCCTGCATGAGAAATCAAGCCATACAATGGAAGAAGAGGCGCCATAGCTGAACTGATGACTCGAGAGAGACTGCATGGACGGAAGAGGGCCGGCTAGGCGTCGACGACGCGGAAGGATTCCCTGTTCTTGATGACGACGTCGTACATGTGGACGGAGGAGAAGTGGTTGAAGTCCCTGGGGAGGGAGATGAGGTCGAGGCAGCCGCGCTTGTGGAACTGGTACAGCGCCGGGTCCTCGTAGTAGCGCTCCCACCCCAGAGCCGTCAACTTCGCCTCCAGCGTCGCGTACGACGACACCACCTGCCCGCTCGGCGTGTGCAGCAGCGCCTTCCGCCGCACCGTCGACGTCCGCTCGCTCCCCGGGTTCTCCACCAGACGCACCACCCCGTTCTTGAACACCCACACGCCAGACATGATCCACAGCTCTCTAGCTTAGAGATTGATCGAGGGGAAGAAGAAGCGATAGATGATGCAATTGGTCGAGCTAGCAGCAGTGAGATGTGGAGATGGAAGATGCAAACTAATGGATAGGTAGCAGTGTGATTGATGAAGCAAGGGAGGGCGAGATCTAGGTGGTATATATAGAGGTGGATGTGGATCAAGCTTATCGATGGTGTGGGGTAGAGGTGACATGTATACGGGGGACAGCCGCAGGACATAGATTTCTTATGCGGCTTCGATACTATACTGCTAGCTAGTGACTATTGATTAGTACGTCGATATACGCGTGCATGCACCAGAGAAGAGAATGGCGTCTTTAGTTTCTAGCTAGGTTAGGTCAGGAAGATGCTGTAGCTAGCTGCATGCACAGGGATGGGAGAGAAGCAGAATGGCACGTTCATTAAACTTGAGTAGTGCGCGCGGGAGAATATATGTGCCTAGCTAGCTTATGTTCTTGATAAGCTACCTGGAATATATTTGTTGGAAGAAAGAAAGAAGTTATAGCTAGCTAGGTAGCTACTATATGCTACGCATATTGTTATTTTCCACAATTACGTAGTGCATGAGGTGATTGATCATCATGAAGTCAGGAAATTTGACATGTGTGGCGGGGCGGCCGCGACACGTCAAAAGCATGACATTAACTGATGGCGTTGGTTAATTGTCAATGGGGAAGATCTACATATATATGAAATGATATTCATGCGTAATCTATAGCTTGAGCATTCCCATATGGAAAATTGAAAAGAAAGAATGTGATGTTGTGCGAGGAATCCTACCCACCTTTTTCTTGAAAGGAAAACAAAAAGAGCTAGCCTAATTCTCAGGGGAATAGGATTCACTCGCCATACAGTTTTCGACTTTACTTAAACAATAAGAAATATGAGCCATCTTTGCGCACCTTTTGCAGCATTGTTTTTCCACGAAAGGGAATTTCTGGCCGGTCGATCAAGCCAATGTGGCCTTTGTCGAGAACAAAATTGATACTCTCTCTCATTGTCAAGTATATATTTTGTGTACGGCATGGTGGAATTTACCTTTGCTTGCTAGCTTTGTCCCTAATAGTAATTGACAAGCTCTCAAGCATCTACTGCATGCAGAGATATATTTGTGGCTTATCTTAAACTTCCTAGCTAGCCATAGATAGTGCTTACGTGATTGCACATTGATTTGGATGGCTTGTTGGATACATAGGTGCACGTCTACCGCCCCCAAAGCTAAAATCTTGCACTGATTTATCTACTGAAAATAAATATGCCTCCGTGCTAAAGTTGCTTTGCTGATTAGCTATGCAAAAATATGTGCAAAGCTGTCATCAACCCTTCAACCTGTACATTAATCTGTGCTATCATCGTGATAAGTACATATACACCACCTAAGGATTTATACGATCTCTGTACTTTTGTTCCCGATAAGCCAGAACCCATCAAGATCATTGGGTAATTCATTAGGTACATCCAGCAGCTTGTATGAAAGGAGCTTTCCGTCACTGAGGTGGCGCCTCCGTGTGCATGTATACCCACAGGTTACATCCGATCGAAAGGGAGTCTACTGAGTAGATGGGAATCATATTCGATCGAATGCGTGCGTGTGCGTGCTGCATGTATGTGTGCACGCATATTCATTTTCGTGCTGCATGAAATTACGTGCGCCGGATGATCACACGGCGGAGCATATAATGTTCGGAAAGTGGACCTCGTGCCTAACAATTTTTCACGAATTGAACACGTGCTCGCCGGCCGTCTGTATGCAAATGCTACATTATTCCAGCATGGGCTAGCTGACTGGTCGATCGAATTATGCATCTTTTACGCGATCAATTTTTCGCCTTTCCGTTTGAGAATATATGATAGCTAGCGCCTAGTAGGCAGTGTGATCTGCTAGGATACAGACATGCACTAAGTTACTGCTATCTAAATTAACTAGATTGCAAAAAATAATAATTAACTAGGTGATACAGCGCGCTGCCATAGAAATTGGTTATAGTAAACTTCAGCGAAACTTGGTTGAATACTTTTTTTTGAACCGGGCTTTCCCCCTTTCCATTACTAGAACGGAGATACAAAGTCTTACATCATACCATGAAGAGAGGGATAGGGAGAGAGCGAGTTCAAAACACTGCTAGGAAACCCACCGCGTCTGCCCGCCATCGAAATAGAAGCTATGGGGCGAAAACCTAGACAACATGTTCATATCAACTAGACCTATTACAATCCAAAAGGCTACCCATCACTTCAACATAAAGACTAAAGGAACACAGGGATCAAAGTTCAGCAAAACTGCAGCGAAAAGGTACGACGCATCGATCATCATGTCCCCTTGCGGGCATCATAGACTCCCTTCAGCAGGAGAAGACGGTCTCACCGCTCCGCATCGATCTTCCTTGAGTCATTGCAAACTTTCATCAGCACCATGGTCCCGTTGCGGATCATCTCGGCTCCAGCGCGAAGCCTTGCCACGTCCTCGCCTTTGTGAAGCCCTGCCCAATACAAAAGGAACGAACATGTTGTGAACACAATCTCAAAAGGAGACTTGATCAGCTTTTTTCCGAAGGTGGCCTTGTTTCTGGCCAACCAGATAGCCCAAGTCACTCCTCCAAGAGCCACTGTATAGAACCTCTCATCACCAGGAAGGAAGGTAAAGCACCATGAAAAGAATTGCCAATAGTTACTGGGGCATAAGTCTGTTCCAATGGTCACTCCAATCGATCTCCACACCACTTTGGCAACCGAACACTCGAAAAACAAGTGGCGTGAGGTCTCAACCTCTCTGCAAAAAGAGCAAATAGGATTCCCAGGCCAGCGGCGCCTTTTCATCACATCTCTGGTGAGGACTGCATCCTGAGAGAGCCGCCAAAGAAAAAATTGAATTTTCAGCGGGATTTTGGCCTTCCAAATCCACTTGTAATTGCAACCACTAAGGGGTCACTCAAGCCATTTATACATATATTTGGTAGTATAACGGGCAATTTTGTTTAACCCCCACAAGACCCAATCACTCTCCTGGGTGAGAGACTTGTTATTAACAGTGTCACAAAGCTCATTCCACTGGTTGGACAACACATGGTCCAGCCTTCTCCGAAAGAAAAGAGAACAATCAGTACCAGCCAGCTTATCCACCGTATAATTTTGCTCGTTGCAAATCTCAAATAAGCGAGGGTTCCATAAACGGGATCAGCCCGTTAATAGGATCCTTCCAGAGGCGAGTTAGGTTCCTCGATTCAGTTTTAATTCTTCTGTCCATCATGTACAAATCTTTAACTTTCAAAAGATTTTTCCAGCACGGCGAGTCAGAGAAACGCAGGCCCACATCAGCAACAGACTGATTCCGAAGATATCTTGCTTTGACAATGTCTTGCCAAAGCCAAGTGTGAGTTTCAACTTTCCACCACCATTTGACCATAAGACTAATGTTCTGTTTACGGAGATCTTTGATCCCAAGCCCCCCTATGTCTTTAGATCTACCAATCCTATCCCATTTAACCAGATAGTAGCGGCGCTTCTTGTTACAGCCCTGCCAGAAAAACCTCCTTCTATGTTTATCAAGTTTTTCCACAAAAGTTTTGTTCATAAGCCACATAGACATATGGTATAGGGAGATCTGGGTGACTACAGAATCAAGGAGAGTATGTCTACCCCCCCATAGAGGCAGCATTGCCAACCCAAGCATCAAACCTTTTCAGGTACTTACCAGCAATAAATTCCCAGGCGGAGTTTTTAAGGTTGGTAAAACTAACAGGCATCCCCAAGTATTTAAGAGGGAAGTGACCAACATCACAATTGAACAACTCAACATATTGTTGGTCAATGTGGTCATCACCTCCTATCGTTAAGACTTCACTTTTCTGGAAATTAACCTTGAGACCAGACATCAGCTCAAAGATATATAAAAGAAGTTTGAGGTTAACAGCTTTGTCAAAGTCATGGTCTAGACAGATGATCGTATCGTCTGCGTATTGCAGAACCGCCACACCTCTAGGAATCAGGTCAAGGGCCAGATCCACTAGGAGATTATTATTCTGAGCATTCTTAATCATTTTTGTGAGACCCTCCGCAGCTAGGTTAAAAAGAAACGGGAAGAAAGGATCCCCTTGGTGCACACCTTTAGCACTCTGAAAGTATGGGCCCACAGTATTGTTGAGCTTGATACTCGCAGTTCCATTGTAAAGAATCTGTTTAACCCAGCTACACCATTTATCATTAAAACCCCTAAGCTTATGGCATTCCAAGAGAAACTCCCAGTTAACCTTATCATAGGATTTTTCGAAATCCAACTTCAGCACAACCCCAACTTTCTTTTTAACGTGGGTATAGTTCAGCAGCTCATGTAGGGAGAGCACCCCATCCATAATGTTCCTACCCTTAACGAAAGCGTTTTGGGTAGGGCTGATGAGTTTGTCCGCATATTTGCCTACCATCCTATCCATGACTTTAGTGACCAATTTGTAGGCACATCGCAGGATACAGATAGGATGGAACTGTTGAATCCTATCAGCCCCGATTTTTTTGGAACAAGAGTAATTATACCATAGTTCAGGTGTTATAAGTCCAGCGTGCCTTTGTGAAAGCTATCAAAGATGCGCATGATATCAGGCTTCACTGTTTCCCAACAACACTGATAGAATTCAGCAGGGATGTTGTTAGGGACAGGGACCCTGTTGACTTCCATGTCAAACAACGCCTCCTTAACCTCTTCCTCAGAAATTCGGGAGTAAGATCCTCATTATCTTCCTCATTTAAGCTTTCGTCCGCAGACCAGGTATCAGGATCTAGATGGAACTGATTACCAGGGGCAGGGCCAAATAAGTCCTTGCAGAACTCAGTGGCATGTTTAATAAGATTATCAGTACCTTCAATCTCTACCCCTCCGCACTTTAAAGCATGTATAGTGTTTTTCCGCTTGCACCCATTAGCAATCCTGTGAAAATAGTCAGTGTTGCGATCCCCCCTAAGCAACCACCGCTCATGAGATTGTTGTAGCAATTAAATTTCCTCGGCTGTCAACAACTCGTGTCGCTCGAAGTTTATATCTATCTTCCTATTATACAATTCAGGACATAGGGGGCCATCATCCTCCAATTCTTCCAACATAGCAAGTTCTACCCTCAGCTCAACTTTGTGAAACTTGGTTGAATGAATATGTGTACTTAAATTAATAATATATTGCATATCTTTGATCAGATTATATGTGGGCTTGGTTCTGGAAAGGGAGTTAGAAAAAAGTCTGTGGTATAGTGCGGAAAAGAAATTGGGTATATAGACCACATGCATGCAGTCAATTACTTGCTAGCTAATTAGGGTGATATGGCAGCCGTGGCAAGGTGATATAGCTGTATATATACGATATTGCTTTTGGAGGCCGAGCTCCATNGAGGCCTCCAAATGCAAAATTCAAACTTTGTAAAAATTCATATATTTACATTTCAAAAAATTCTGAAAAATAATACAGAGATAGATGAAGACATAATGCACAAGCTTGTAAATTTTCAAGATGAAATACGTTGAAATGAAGGTTGTGCAAAAAGTCAAATTTAAGGCTTTTTAACACACGGTACTATTCATCCTCCTGGATCATGAATTTGTCTTTTTTGTATAGGTCGCATTTCAAAATATTTCATCCTGAAATTTTACGCACATACGCTCACATCCTTGTTTAGTTGTATAATTTTTTTTCAGATTTCTTTGAAACTAGTTTTTTTTTCAAAAACCGGTCTTCATGGAGGCTGAGAGCCAAAACGCCATTCTCTGTATATCTATGCTTTAAAATAAGTTAGTTGGGGCTAGCTTTTTATATATAGAAGATTCCCTACAAGTAGCCATGGTAATTTTTTGGGTAAATAAATTTGTGTTTTGATGATTGTTTGGTTACTACTAGTGGGATTGTACCTGACCCGCTAAAAGGATGCTACCAGCTAGTCCACACTGGTGTATTGATAGAGTTTGAGAGTCTGAAGTGTGTTTTCCCCCTAAGGCGATGACCTAGGGTTTCCTAGTCCTCCGGCGATCCCATCGCCGTGAGTTCCTTTTTCCGGCGGCAATGTCGATCCTCTTCCTACTGCAATCACCCCCTCCCTCTCTCCTGAGGGCTGCTTGGAACCCTACCCAAGCTGTGGTATGGCGCAGGATAAACCCAAATTTGTTCTCTATACAATTTAACTGCCTAGAAGTTTGGAACATGGCCATGCACAAGGGCCAGTGGGATTTCAAAGGTCATGCTCTAATTTTGGTTGAGTATGATGGCTTTTCTAAACCTGTGAAGATTGAGCTGGAAAAGGTGGAGACTTGGGCATAGATTCATAGGTTGTTGGACGGCGTTCTGAAGAACAAAAGCTTCCTGGAAAACTTAGCGTGACGCATTGGAGAAGTGCAAGAGGTTCAAGTTACTCTCCCGAATGGCTTTGTGGGCGAGTTCATAAGGGTGAGGGTGAAACTGAATGTGAGAAAAGGCGGACCAGGGCTGTTTGCCTCACAAAGGCGGGTCAAACTGAGAAATACAATGTTAAATATGAGAAACTTCCCACCTTTTGTTATAATTGTGGGAGTGTGGCATAGGAGAATGATAACCCACAAGTGTAG
>CBMN010036971.1:262-10289 GCA_000582825.1 Hordeum pubiflorum
CTCCCATCGGAACAGAGGCTTGTGGTGGCGGAAAAAGTGTTTCGAGTGGCTCTTTGTTGCTTTCCTGATTTTAGAGAATTATGAAGGTGGAATTAGGTCAGACGGAGCCACGAGGAGCCCACAAGGCATCAGGGCGCGCCTACCCCCCTGGGCGTGCCCTGTTGCCTTGACGTGTCCTCGTATTGCTTCCTGACTCCTCCCGAAGGTTCCTGGGTCTCTTTTGTCCAGAAAAAACATCAAAACGTTTCGTAGCATTTGGACTACGTTTGGTACAGATTTCCTAGAAAAACCAATAAAAGGCAAAAAAACAGCAACTGGCACTTGACACTAGGTTAATAGGTTAGTTCCCAAAAATGAAATAAAATAGCATATAAAGTATCCAAGACTGATAATGTAATAGCATGGAACAATCAAAATTTATAGACACGTTGGAGACGGATCACCAGGCAACTCGCGGCTCCACCTCCCTCACCTAGATTACGGAGCAAGTTGCTACTCCGTGCATGCTTTAGGTTCAACAACTCGCCCCTCCAAGCTAGATATTAGAGGAGTGGCGAGTTCCTCCACGCAGGCATGTGGGGGAGCATGGCAGAGCAGGCATCCTGGCTAGCATGGATGAGGCCAGGTGCCATGCCATGCATTGTCAACGTTGGTGGAACCGCGCCCGGTCGATGGAGAAAGATGTTGGCTACGCGGAGCTCCACGAGTCGGTGGCCAGCACATCCGCGTCCGCCAACAACATCGAGAAAAAGTAGAAAATGGGAGGTCACCGCCGCTTTGGTCCTAGGAAGGCCACCGCAGGCGAGTCGTCGACGTCCACAACTGGTGTCTCGTCCTCTCTCGTGAACCACTGTCGTCCCCCTCCCGAAAAACCAGAACGGATCTGTGCTTCATGGAAGTGGATGCAACCCTTCCCCTCCAGCTGAAGGACCCTCTTTGCCCTCCGGCAAGCGGCATAGCCCGAGATAGTGAAAGGGGGAGGAATATACCTCTGGGGCTCCCGGCAGTCTGATGAGCGGGTTTCCAGACATGGGAAAGACAAAGGGATCTGTCGTGGTCGGCAGTAGACTAATGTAGTGTATCCATGTCGTGGGAATGGAGCTCCGCACGACACATAATTTTCTTATTTTGTTCAAATATGTCGTTCGTCCGGTTCATATGAAATCCGTTGTGGTTGCATTAAATTCATCTGGTTTGTTGAGTAAGTGTTTGAAACGTACGATGGTGGTGTTGGATGGTTGGATCCCGCATCAGTGTCTGCGGACTGGCCTCCTTTTCATGGATGGATACCTGAGGGAAGCGGGTCGCCTTTGGAGATACCGTAAAGATCTGTTGGGCTTGTATCACCACACAAGAGCTATGTTTCGCTCGTACAGATTCTAGGAATCGTCTAGAGCGCGATGGCTATTGGACCGGCATGGGAGCATTAGTCGATCTGGTACATCAATACATGTTCCTATACCTATTCCAATCTTGTCTAAGGGTCTGTTTTGATCTCCTCCCACTCCAAACTTCACAAAATTTGGGCCAGAAGCCGGCCTGAACGTGATAGCTCCAAGAAGCTGAAATCCAGGAAATTGTCGTGGCTTGTCGTTTATTTTTCTGAAGCTATCAATTCCCAGCTCCACGTTTTGCTAAATCTGAAGCTAAAGTTATTTACGACTATAATGCCACCGTCAAGAAAAATGATTCGTCAACTCCTCCTCGATCGAACCCACACGCAAGCGCTCACTTAGATCTCCCCTCTCCATATTCTCTCCCCTTGAGACCTCTCATCCGTTGTTCCCTGCCGCCACGCCCGGCTGCCCCCGTCGTCGGCCGACTCTTCACCTCCGCCTAAAGATCCGGCCGTCCAGCATGTTTCCCATCGGATCCCATCCTCGGCGGCGTCGAGAGCTGCGGCCCCATGGCTTGGAGGAGCTAGCGCCGACGCCATGGCTGTGAGCGGTTCGGCCCCAAATGGGCTCCTTCCAGCAGGCCCAAGGTGGAAACAAGTAGGCCTTGAGCACCCCAGCTGGGCTGCCAGGTCATCCAGGACCTAGGAGAAGTTGCGTGCATGTAGAATGATTTTTAGATGGCTGGGAGAAGCAAGAAGCCATGTTAGAAGCCAGCTTATGGGAAGTTTTGGAGAAGCTAGGAGGTTTCTGAACATACCCTAACTTTGCTAACTTCCCCTTCTCTATATGTATCTTGTTCGTATTCCATCTTTTCTTGAATCTCCCTTCCACCCACATGGTCACCATACTTCCGTGGAACCTCAGCAGTCGAAGCAGGATCAGCCCACTCAGTTTTGTACAAGATTTGTTGCACCTGTATAAATATTCTTATTGAACAACATATCAAGCTTACATTCCATGTCTTGTAGCTTAGCGTTAGTATTTATTTTCTGAGTTTATTATTATTATTTTTCCACTAGTTTAGCATTTGTTTTCATTCGGTTTTACTCTGGTTTATTTGGTTTTCCTATTTCCTTTTCTTTTTATTTTTGGGTTTTCTTAGGCTTTCTTTATTTCTTTCCTTGTTCTTTTCCCTTTCTTTTGACTCGTATCTAGTTTTGTATCCACGTTATACATTTAAAAAATACATGATTAATATTTTTTTAAATATTTATTCTGATGTCTATTGTTTTGTACACACGTTCGACTTTTTTGTATACAGCTAAAACATTTTTTAAGTTTTTAACATTTTTTTAAACATGATTCACATTTTTTTAAATACATATTTTTAATATGTGTTACAAATATATTTAAATTCGTGTTGATATTTTTTTGAATGACAGGAAACAGTTTTTAACCTATGTGAAATTTTCTTTATGTTGTCTGAATTTTGTTAAAGGACTCAAACATTTTTTGGAAACGCTTAAGCATTTTCCAATATAACGTATAGTTTCTTTAATAGTATGAAACATTTCTTAATTACACAAACATTTGTTTACATTGTGTAATATTTTTAAATATGTCACTTACATTTTTTGAAATGCTTTAACGTTCTTAAAATGTGACATATGAACTAAATTATTTTTTCATAATATATGTATTATGTTTTTTTCGAACATACAAATAAAGGTAAAGATTTACGTGCATGATGTCAGCGTGACAAAATACAAGGTTACTGGGCCGGCCACTACTGGCTCGCTGTAGGCCACAAAATATGTGGCTCGCAACAAGCGAGACGTAGACTCGCCCGTATCATGAGCTATATCGCCGATGTATTGCAATTTCTGGGCCCGTATATGATCTTGTACTTACACGGCCAATCCTATATGATGCACGCGTGTGTGATATAGTTATTCTGCACACGGCCAATTTCTGGCTCACGTAACGGTAGTTCTATTACGGGTTTTATCTTTTTTTTTATTTCTCTTCCCTTTTCTGACATTTCAAAAAAAAATAGTTTTAAAATATACGATGAATTTGGGTTTAAATATTTGGTGCACATTGTTTCATATAGACAATGAACCTTTATACTGTATGGTGAAATTTCCGAAATATGTACTGTTATCTCATATAATATTTAATGAAATTTTTTGTGTGTGTAAATTTCACATTTTTCTATATACGATGAACATTTTTATTCATATACACTTAACATGTTTCTCGTGAGCATGATCTTTTAATTATAAAAGTTCAACACATACTGAATTTTTCTCAAATATAATTTCTACTTTAATTATTTTTAAAAATATCTGGCTCCTAAAAGCAAAGACTTTTTTTCGGGTCAAAAGGAAGACTGGAAAACGAGAAAAAAAGAAACCGATCATCGAGCAAAATGGGCCTGGCCATTATCCCTGGCTAGCACCAGGTCTGTTGTTTCACTTGATCGCGGAAATCCCTATTAGAAGCATACTGCGTCAAATAGTAGGGGCTCCGCACACGCCCCGCCCGGAGAAGACTTGGGCCGGCCCAGTTTCGGTTGCCACCGGTTTTGGGAGATGTTCCCTGAACCGTTTTTTGTTTTTTTCCGGATTTTTGTTTTTTGTTTTTCTGTTTCTGTTTATTTTTTTTCATTTTTCTAATGTTATTTTATTTTTTAAACTAAGTTCAAATTTGAAAAACTTTGTTGAAATTCAGAAAATGCTCTTGCTTTTATAAAAATGTTCTAAATTTCGAATAATTGAAACTTTTCGAAAAAATAAATCATAACTTCAAAAATGCTCGGGATTTTCAAAAAATGTTCGATATTTTCGGAAAAATGTTCGGATTTTGAAAAATGTTATTTTGCTGAAAGATGTTATTGTTTTCGTTTTCATTTTTTCCGTCACTTTTTTGCCTTTTCCTATTGTTTTGTTTGACATTTTCTAATTTTTGTTTTGAATTTCAAAAAATGTTCTCGTGTTCAAAATTTTGTTCAAATTTTATATTTAAATGTTAGTGCTTCAAAAAATAATCAGGAAATTCAAAAAATGTTTTTGCTTTTCAAAATGTGTTCATTTTTTCAGAAATGTTCGTATTTCGAAAATTGTTCTCGTATTAAAATAGCTGCACGATTTTTTCAATAAATGTTCCTTTTTTAATAAATTGGTCACAATTTTCAAAAAATGTTTTTGTTTTCACATTTTTATAAAAAATGTTTCTATTTTCTGAAAAATGTTTCTGCTTTTTAAAAATTTGTTCACAAATTGAAAACTTGTTCAAATTTTGTTCACCAATTCTCAAAATGTTCGGGAATTTTAAAAAATATTCTTCATTTTCCAAAAAATGTACGTAAGTTCAAAAAATGTCCGTGTTTCAAAAAGTGTACATAAGTTGAAAAAATGTTCCGGCTTCAAAAATTGTTCACAAATTTCAAAAATGTTCTTTAAAAAATATTGTTCTTAGTTTTTAAAATGCGCCTGTTTTGAAGTTTGATTGTGTTTTTAAATATTATTCATAAATGCAAAAACAATTCAATTTATAAATTGTATTCGTAAATACAAAAGCTGTTTAACTTTCAGAAATTCAAAAAAAATCAAAAGAGTAACCTTTTAAAAAAAGAGAAAGAGAAGTACAAAAGAAAATAAAGAATAAGAGAAAAAAGAAAAAAAGAACTAAATAAAAACTAATAAAAAAACGAACTAGTTAACTGGGCCGGCCCTGTCGCTTCGCCCCCTGCATGTGCTTAGCGACGATAATTTGCCGCAATGCGCGCCGCGAGAGTCCCCTAGCTGACGCGCGCTAGCGTCAAAAGGACGCGTTTTCGCGCAGGAGCGGTCTGAATGGGCCGGCCTATTCATTAGCGTCATGGCGAAGAAGCTACTAAAAATAAAAGAAAACCGATCTAACCAGGATTCGAACTCAAAACAAGTCGATAATGAGTAAGGGTTCTTCACCAGTTGATCTACTAGCTGTTCATGTCTAGTAGGCCACACAAATGTTTATGAACTCAGTGCGTTGGCAGATCCAGAAAAAATCGACCATTGCACATTTTTATAAAGAATAGGATGAACAATTTAACTACACATTTAACTTTTCTCATATATGATGAACAATTTTGAAATATACATAGAATATTTTAGTGATATACTCTGACCATTTCATTTAATAATACATTAAAACATTTGTTTCTAAATATACGATGTACTTTTTTTAAAATATACATTGAACATTTTATTATATAAGCTGAACAATATTTGAATACACATTGAACATTTTGGTGTTATATGATGAACAATTTTTAAATATACATTGAACATTTTGGTAATATACGATGACAATTTTTAGGTACATGCTGAACATTTTTGTAATATACGCTGAACATATTTTGAGTATACATTGAACATTTTTATGAGATACGCTGAACAAATTTTAGATACATACTGAACAATTTTTTTAATATACGCTGAATATATTTTAAATATACATTGAACATTTTTGTAATGTATGTTGAACAAACTTTGAATTTAGAAAAAGTTTAAAACATTGATTTTTTTTCCTGAAATTATGAAGAAAATATGGAATTTCAATTTGTTTTGAAAACAAAGGATGAAAATAAAAATGAAAAAGGTTAAAATAAAAATAGAAGAAAAACGAAAAATAAATTGAAACAGAAGAAAACAGAAACAAAATAGAACAAAAAACTAAAATTCAGAAAACCAACAAAGTGAAAAAAACACAGAAAGAAACTGGTTTAGGGAACCTTCTAGAAGGTTCCCAAAACCGTTTGCCTGGTACTGCGTTAACTCGCGAAGTGGGCTAGCCCATCGGGCGCAGCTGTTACAGCGCTTCAGCCAGCGAAGCTGCGTCTTCTGGACGCTCGCGAGCGTCAAATAGAATCCACCGCGCGCCACCTGTTTCTTGCTTGTTGCGGCGACTCACTCCATCGCCGCCTGTCTCTCCTGTACTAGCGGCGACTCACTAACGAGGGCCAGCCCAGGAAGCATGTATTCTGCTAAGCGTGAATTCAATTCGCCCATTTAGTTTCCACTAATGTCTCAAAAAAAAAAAGGTTTCCACTAAAAAAACCTCGTTCGGTCACAGGGTAACAAAAGTCTATACGTTTTTGACGAGGATCCACTGACTTATAAAAAAGTGTGCATTTTTCTCATAAATACAGGAATATATATTTTCTAGAAACATGAACACTTAGTTTCAAAATGTTCATATACTTTAAAAAGGTGTCAAAATATATTAAAATTATGTTCATATATTTGATGTTTGCCACATTTCTAAAAAATGTACGCGTAATTAGAAGGCCTCCGTGCATTTTATGAAAAACATGATGAACCTTTTCAAATAATCATGATGTGTATTTAGAATACATGGCGATCAATTTATTGATACATGGCAAACTATTCGAAAAATAAAAATAAATTTTTTAAAATGAGATGAACAATTTTTATGTATAGTTTCAATATTCTTTAAATATACTATGAACATTTTTAAAACGTGATGAACATTATTGAAATACATGAGGAACAATTTTTTATATATATTATGAGCATATTCGAAAACGTATTGAACAGTTTTGAAATACAAGATGAGAAATTTTTAAATATACTATAATATATTTAAATACATGGTGATTTTTTTAATTGAATTTTTTTTTGTAATACACATCGCACATCTTTCAGAAAATACACACTGATTTTTTATGTATACTAGGAATATTTAAAAAATAGACAATGAAAAATAAACATAAGAAAAAATTTCAAAAGGACAAACTATAAAATATTACAATAAAAAGAAGCAATGAAAAATGTGTTCTATTATCGAAATACACGTTGAAATTCTTTTTGAATCAGGACAAACAGTTTTTAACTACATTTGTGTTTGTAAAAGTACGCAAGGGACATTTTTAAAATACATGGAAGATTTTTTAGAAGACATTATAAAAATTAAAAACATATGTAGTAAAAAAATTACATAAAGAACCAAATAAAAAGGGAAATGAATTTTTTTGTTGTAGCACATGAACATTTATTACAATATGAGTGAACATTTTTTTTGTTGCAGCACACAAACAGTTTTTCCACAAAAAGAACATTTTTGAAAAGTACATGAAATATTTGTTGCGCATGGGCAATTTTTATTTCTGCAGTGCATGAACTTTTCTTTTGGGTTGTAAGAATTCTTTTCAGCATGAGTTGAACAATACCATAACCGGTTTGAGAACAATCTATCTAATAGCGCCTATCCAAACCCCAAAGGGGAGGGAAAGCCACCATGAAGGAGCGGCTCTCAAGGGAGTGGTGACTGCCGACGGTTAAACGATGCTTGAATTCACAACATGGCGCCAATAGAGCCACCAGATGGTCATCGCACAACATGTGATCATGGAGTAACTGCCTCGACCCTAAAAAAAAAGAAGCTAGTATGCTTCCACACTCACTATCTATAGCCATTGTGGAGGTGAGGGAAGAAAACATACCCACACCCTGCCGCCGAAAGTCTAGGCAAAGACATAGAGCGGCTCCTCGAGCCGAATCCGTCTCCACAACCTACCGCCCCAACATGGGCTTCCTGCTGCTGCCGCGGCAACAGCGAGCGCTAGTTGGGAAGGAGTATAAAGAAGAACCCTTAGTCATCCAAGTGAGGAGATGAAAGGCAAAAGTGCTCGCTGGTTTCTTGCAATGAATGTTGGTCTATTGGGATCATGGTTTACTGTTTCAAGTGAGATTTCATTGATATTCACTAAATTTCATTAGTTTCAGTAGACATTGAATATTCCTTTGCCTCGAAATCTCATTAATTTAAATAGTACTACCTCCGTTCCTAAATATAAGACGTTTTGGCAATTTGATTTAAACTGTCAAAACATCTTATATTTTGTAACAGAGGGTGTACCAAGGAATTCAAGTATATCTTTAAAGTTTCAAATGTTCTGTTAAGTTTAAGTGTATGTTTCAGCCCTTTGGCCGAAAAGTAAACCGAAACGACTGAAATTCATTTCGGCTGTCAGTAAAAGTGAAAGCGAAAACCATGTTTGGGATCAAGCAAATGAGAACCTGGACCCCAAAAATACACACCTCAATTTTGCAAACAAAAGCTAGCAGCAACTGCCCAGCACGATTGTTTCGATGGAAGAACGAATCCATTTGAGCATGTCATGTTGGTGGCTCGCACAACCTGGCCACTTAATCGAAACACGACACGCCCATGAAAACAGGAGAAGCAAACATTAGAGAGAGAGATACCAGACGTTTTCTTTCCGGACATTACCATGCCTTACTTCCAAAATTAGACGATGCTTTTTGATTGCTTGGGTATTGTGCGGTCTGTAGCCCATGCATCTCCTATCTTCGCTCCCAAGCCCACCATGCCTCGCCCTTTTAAAGCGTCGCCCATTGCTATCCCCATCTCGTTCTCGAGATGCCACGCTGGTTCCTCTGAAGGTGCTCCTTGTCCTACACCCGTCCACGTCGATCGCCGACCAGCCGGAGGAGACACGCCTGAATAAGAAGAAGCCCGTGCGTCCCCATTGCTCGGCTGATCACCGGCGCGGATCGCCATGTCTTTCACCGGCACGCAGGACAAGTGCAAGACGTGCGACAAGACCGTCCACTTCATCGACCTCCTCACCGCCGACGGCGTCTCCTACCACAAGACATGCTTCAAGTGCAGCCACTGCAAGGGGACCCTCTCGGTACGCATTGCGCACCTAGCCTCGGTTAAAGTTTTTTCGTCGAATCCAACCGCAAATATGTTTAGCTTTTGTGAATTGTATACACGATCTATGCAAAATGGGAATTTTGCCTTTCATTTTCTGCATGGCCTCTAGATGTGCAACTACTCTTCCATGGATGGTGTCCTGTACTGCAAGACCCATTTCGAACAGCTCTTCAAGGAGACGGGGAGCTTCTCAAAGAAATTTACGCCAGGTAATGCGAAACCGCAGTCCTAGCAATACTGCTAACCAATGGATATTCTGACCTTTTGTTCCGTTACTCAGGTGGTAAATCCGCGGAGAAGAGCGAGGTACAGTTCTAGTATGCAAACGTCGCATACGCCCTTCTCAACAATTGTTCGCCAATTCCCATCTCATCTGTTAATGGTAAATTATTTACATCGCTAATTCAATATTTCCTACAGGCAAAAGCTCCAAGCAAGATGTCATCTGCCTTCTCTGGAACTCAAGATAAATGCGCGGCCTGCCAAAAAACTGTGTACCCATTGGAGAAGGTAAGAGAAATGCTATAGTGTTACTTCTATAGTGGAGCGGGAGGGAGAACGGACGTTGGAGGCCGAGCTCCATGGAGCTCGAAATTTTTGAAAAATTCAAATTTTAAACTTTTTGGTTTCAAAATCTGAAAAAAATATGCAAGTAAAGAAGGATGTTATGTGTATGTGTGTAAATTTTTAGGATGAAATACCTTGAAATACGATCTACACAAAAAAGACAAATTCATGGCCTGAAACGATGAATAGTATCATGTGTTAAAAAGTTTCAGGTTTGTCTTTTTTGTACAAGCCTCGTTTCAACGTATTTTTTTCTGAAAATTTACACACGTGTGTGTTACACCCTCACTTATCTCTATATTTTTTTCAGAATTTTTTAAAATGTAAAAATATGATTTTTCATGAATTTTGGATTTTGCATTTGGAGGCCTCCA
>CBMN010036972.1:108-10478 GCA_000582825.1 Hordeum pubiflorum
CTAGGGCATATTTCCAACACGTAGACGCTGCACCATCGGAATTTTGAGAAGCTCACCCTAGAGCTAGAAGAATGTCGACCTCGCATTGTAAGGTGGACATAGGGCGAGCACTTTGATTTGGGACATTCCTAGCCGGCCGCTCCGCCACGGTCCATGCCCAACTAGTTGAAGAAGGTAGGAAGAGGAGGTAGCTGGGTACCAAGAATAGACTCGAGAGGCAAGGGTAACATAGCATCGCCGTTGAGAAGACCTAGGTGTCTCCGATTTACATCATGTCACTACCTCCAGGAAGGGGAACCCTATCCCCTTCCATCAGGATCGAGACGCCGCACCGCCGAACCAAGTGATGCCCATCGCCACCAGAGATCACTAACTAGAAGATTATGCCGATGCCTACCACCCACAGCACACCGAACAAACTCGAAACGCAAGCCAACCTCAATCCATCACCTTCAAAACATCCCATCTGAGCCCCATCACCCTTGACGACGCCTCTAGGAAGGTCACGACGTGCAGGGCGCCGCCACCAAATCCAAATTGGATTAAGGGTTTTCACATGGGCAGGGGGACCGGGTGGAGAGCAGGGGACCTCGACTGCGCCCCCATGGACGAAAGCGACGCCCTTGGGTGTCCCCGCTATCGGGTCGGCCTACCTCTGGCCAAGGTTTCCCTCGGGCCCCTAGCTGACCACCAAAACTCACCAACGCAGGAGCCAAAAAAACAAATCGCATGCCCCAAAAGACGGCGAGAGAGAGAGGCAACAAGGAAGAGGGATATCGAACCTCCAGATTTGACGTAGAAGAAACTTTACGCCGCGGCCGGACTCCACCAGCCACCCGCCGCCCGCACGGCCGAGCACGCTGGCCATCACCCCTTCGAACGTCACCGACCGCCCGACGCGTTGCCTTGCCAGATGGGGCTGCCGCCCCAGGAACCACAAGCCTCTGAGAGGGGATGGAGCGCCGAGATCCCCACCACCACCTTCAACGCCCCCCGCGCGGGCTTCCCGACGGCCGTCTCCGGTATCGGCGAGGGGACGAAGGGGGGTTAGGACCAAAGTAGCCCTTCTGCAGTAGCCGTGCTCCGGACGTCCTATCCCGATTGATCACTATTCTCCCCTTAATTGAGCCCTTGAAGTTGAGAATATGCTCCACTTGCTTGTCCATTTCCTCTTGCATGCTCATGAGCATGATCATATCCACTTCTTCGTCCGATTCCGAGGAATCGAAGAACTCATCTTGAATCATTTGATCAAGCTCCGTCCGTCCATACTCCTCATCCGAGGAAGCATCGGAATTCATAGTTTTCCTTAAAAAATCACAAAAACCTAGGTCGTACAATGTGTCGAACACATAGAGTGCAAGGGGGAGCTCGGTAGTTGCCGGACGTACCACGGTGGCGTCCGGGCCAACGACGACGTCCCCGGCGGCAAGGACGAGGGAGAAGAATGTTGTGCCAGTACTGGCGGCGCTGACGCTCAAAACGGTTGCGGAGCACGCGCGGTGATGAAGCTGGGAGACGGACGTCGCAGAGGAGGAAGAAGAGGGCAAATGGAACTGGTAGGTCGAGGGGGTGGATTTGGTGCAATTTACGATGGGGTCAGGCTGTCGGCACCCGGGCGCCCCATATTTGGATTGGATATGAAGGGTGCCGGTCTGGTCGAGGGTTTGAGGCCCGTTTGAGGAACCAGATTCGGTCGCGTTTTGTGACCGAGCAGTGACCGGACGGCCTGTCTGGGCATTTGAGGCGGGTTTGAGAGGTCGAGTTGTAAATGCTCTAACTAGTTTGATGCATTCGAGTTCTAAGATGTACCTACTCATGAACAAAATTTATCGAAAGAGGGCTTTTGAAGATTCCTCACGAATGGCCTTTGTCCTCGACGCCGAAATAGCCCAAAGAGTTACCCCTAGCTTTTTTTACGAAGCCCCGATGTTTATGGAATATCCGATTCGACGCCCTTTGCGTCAAACTGTCAAGCTTTCGCACAAGGCTGGCGATCGAGATCTGAAGTTGGGCCGGCCCGTTAACGTGTAGCAGCGCTTCCGGTTTTAGGAACGTTCCAGAGATTCTCAGCCGGTTTTTATCGGTTTTGGGAACCTAACCTTCAAGAAGGTTCCTGAACCATTTTTTCTTTTCATTTTTTGTTAGTTATTTCTTTTTCTTTTTCGGTTTACGTTTATTTTTTCTTTCCATTTTAGTTTTTTGTTTTTCCTATTTTTCTGTTCCAATATTTTTCAAAAGTTTTAAAATATATTCTCGTGTTAATTTTTACTCATAATTTAAAAAAAATGTTCATGTCTGAAAAAATCTTCAGGAATTGCAAAAATAATTCTAGTTTTCCAAACAAAATCAAAATTTCAAAAAATGTTCTCGTTTCTAAATTTCTCTATAATTTCAAACATTGTTCGTGTTTCGGAAATGTTCGGGAATTTCAAAAACAATTCTTGTTTTCAAATTTGTTCACAATTTCAGAAAAATGTTCTTGTTTCAAAGAATGTTCTCGTTTACAAAATTTGTTCACCATTTACAAAACAAAATCATGTGTAACAAATGTTCGGTTTCACACTTTTGTTCGCAATTTCAGCAAATGTTCCCATGTTTCAAATAGAAATCGCATTTCAAAAAAGCATACAATACAAAACAAAATGCATTAAATAAATTTATGTTTTAACTTCTTTTTTCTAAATTTTAAAAATGTTCTGTTTTCCATTTTTGTTCAAAATAAAATTTGTTTCGTGAACTCAATTGTTGTTTGGAAACTTCAGAAAATGTTCACATGTTTCCAAATTTGTTGGTTTTTCAAAATTTCTTCGTCTTTATAAAATGTTAGGGAATTTCAAGAAATGCTCTTTCTTTAAAAAAAATGTTTGGAATGTTTTCTTGAAATTTTCACAATTTTTAAAAATGTTCATGTTTTCAAAGAATTGTTCAATATTATTTCAAAAAATCAGATTTTCATTTTTAAGGAGTTTTAAAAATGTTCCAGTTTCAAAAATTGTTCACAAGCTAAAAAAAATCTTTTTCGAACTTTGTTCAGGAATTTCAAAATATGTTTGTTTCCCAATTTTGTTTTGGAATTAGAAAAAATGGTTCANNATTTCCAAAAAATGTTCCTGTTTTTTCAGAAATGCCATAGTTTTACAAAAAAAAATCCACAAATTTGGAAGTGTTGTCTTTGAACATAAGATTTCCTTTTTTGAAAAAAAAGCTCTCGAAATTCCTAAACTAATTCGGATCTGCGCGGCGTCTCTTGTTCTTTATGCTTGAGGCTATCATATGATCAGAAACAAGTATTAGCTCAGCTGGTAGGAACACACCGTTCATAGCATTCGTTCCTCTGTTCAAATCCCGGTGACCGAACATATTTTTTGCACTATAGTGCGCGTTCGGTGTTGGTCGCTATCATCATGGGCCGGCCCAATCGGGGACCCGCCTGTGCGAAACCGCAACAACTTGACGCAGAGCATGTCACATAGGAGGTCTCGTGTTTATCGGACCGCTAGGATTATATCAACGCTCGCCTTCAACACGTTTTCAACTGGGACAAGCAGAGTAATAACGTCCGGAAGGCACTTTTCTCCAGTTTTTTGTATTTGTTTTGTGCTAGTGATTTTGTGTCTTCTCTGGCCTCATTTTTCATAATACTATTTTTTCAGTTTCAATGTTTTCCCATCATTCTGTATTTTCTAGATTTTAAATTTTTATTTCTTTTATTATGTTTCTCTTCCTTTCCTGTTACTTTATTCCCTTTTTTTTTGTCTACCTTTTGTGTTTGTTTTTATTTTTCATGTTGTTTTCTTTGTTTCTTCTTCTTTTCTATTCAGAGATAAGTGTAAATTGTTTTTTCTTTGTGATAAGACTTTCGATATATTCATCAAATATCATGGCGGACACAAGAAGTAACAAAAACTACATCCATGTTCGTAGACCATTTAGCGATAACTACCACTCTGTACCGAGCCGATGGTATGCCGCCGTCATTACCCCTCACTCACCGGCGCGGAAAATTTTATGATAGTAGACAGTCAGGAAGCCGTCATGCGAAGGCCCAAAGGGGCCACATACCAAGAATGTAGTCACCACCGTTGAAGTGAAGCGTAGATCAGAAGCAGGGGCAGATGGCCCCCCTCAACAGTATATACGTACGTATATGTGCTAGCAATAACTTGACTTGATTAGGATTTAGGACTAATCTTTCCATAGACCGGCTTGCAGGGCTGCAGCTAGGACGTGCGCATGGCAAAGAAGCCCATAAAAGTTAACAGCCCATCACTCCAAATTTAATTAGGTCACCCTATTCCTGATGTTTTTTCACACATATTGTATATTTTTTGTATAATTTTTTTGTATACATGTGATTCATTTTATTTATACACACTTAACATTTTTTAAATGCTTTGTCAACACATATTTTCAAATGTTTTATGTAAAGTGTATTTTGTAATATATTTATTTAGAATATTTGCAAGTATAGACGAAAGTAAAAAAAGAAAGGGAAAATTCAAAAACAAATAACGCGAAAAAAAACAAATAAACGAGGTCGTGCCCTCCTGCGTGCGTGGGCCGTCCCATTTAGGGAGGCGCCTGACGCGCGAGAGTACGCTAGGTCTTGCTATAAGGGAGACATAGCGCTGCCCCTGGTGCTCCTTCAACCAAAAAAAAAAGGGGTAATGGAGTAGTGACACATGTGTAAGGATCACGACCTCCTTTTTTTTACGAAAATGGTCAAATCTATTATAAAAGTTCACCGGAAATACAAAGCATCTCAAACACAATAAAATTATATCGAGATTTATAAGGATCACGACCTCACAAATTATTTGTATAGTCCTTCAACCAAAAATTGTTATTATAAGCTCGAGGCCAACATGGCTGCACGAGATGTGATTTGGTGGTTGGCAATTTGATCTGTAAGTTTACAAAAATCTTTTTTTTCTTTTTGTTTTTCTGCTATGAACAGCCTGCTTACCGAATCGCATGTATAGATCATGCAGGCCTACACCCTGTACATACACCTATTTCAACAAAGTCAACACACAGCATACCTGGTGCGCGATTGGTGTACAGAGTAAGGACAGATAGTGCATAGGTGTGCTCAATTACCAAATGAAAAATACCAAGATCTGGCGTACGTACGTTATATAGGCCCAATTCCACACGAACATAGTTCTGAATGCTGAAATCTCTAACCAGCTGAACCTCATGTTAACCTCCTTTCGTAATAGTGATAGTAGTCATGGGGCTAAAATTGTTGGGTTGAAAAGGTGTCTTGGTATTGCTAACCAGAAGACAAGACAGGCCAGGTCCTTTGTAACCAGCATAACTAGGAATAGGTTTGGTTTGTTTGGACCAAGAACAATCTTAAGTGACATGCGATCCGTTGCTACAGATTGTGCATTGGACGTTCTTGTGAAAATCTTTCACGAGGTGACCAAAATAATTTTTTAGGGGGTTGCTAAGCTTTATTGATCAAAAGGAATGTTCATAGGGATATATAGTGGGTCATTAGGAGTGTCAAGCCACATGTGGCGCCCTGATCAAGAGAATGAGAAAACTTAGCTAGGTTCCATGCCTCCAAGTTTGACTCAAGACCTTCAAAAAGAAAAACATAGCTAGTGAAATTCTGCGTTCGATCGATCATTCCCTTCATACTAGAGCCATGTAGTCTTCCAGAGCCTTCCTTAGTGTTATCAACGGCATGTTTTCAGTCACATGCGAATATGCGATGACCACCCTTGACAATGCAAGGTCTTGTTGCTAGAGCGTGTGCTTCTCGGTAGGCAAGAGCCTCTAGCGAAGAAGGGTTAATAACCCCTAGGAATACCATCGAAGACAAACCAAAAAAATTTGCTGGTCCCGACACACCGCAGAACCCGCCCCGAATTCCCATTACGATACAAACAACTAGCAATATTAATCTCGGCACGACCAGAAAACCAAGGCTTCCACCTGATAGACCAAAGTGCACGTGCTACCGGTGGTTGAGTAGCAACATAGGTAATTTTGATCCATTCGAGATCTGAGAGTACCTGCTCATGAGCAAATTTTGTGAGAGAGGGATTTGGAAGATCCCCTCATGAATGGTCTTTCTCCTCGTAGTCCACTTAGCCCAAAGAGTTACTGCTAGCTTGATGAAACTCGCATGAGGAAGAGTAGCAATCATACCAAAAATCCGTTGTTTAGCTCTTGATTCCTCTGACGTGACTAAGTGTTCAACCAAGTCGTCATCAACCAGGACCCAAACACAACTCGAACTAGGGCACTCAAGCAAGGAATGTCTCCATGAATCTTCAACACAACATAATTGGCATGCAAAGCCTGGCATATTCCAATGGTTACGAACGTCCTCAGTCGGAAGTGAGTGCTTCACATCCATTGTGGTATCTTCATCTCCATTGGCCCAACATTCAAATTGGTAGCCCTGCCAGCATGCAGCAGTGACCATCCTTATGAAACCCCATTGTTTATCCGACCGCAAAGACTATATCTCGCTTACCATACGAAATGCTACCCTTCAACGCATTTTTCACTGGGACAAACCCAGTAATGATGTCTGGAGAGCAGTTTTCTCCAGTTTTGTGATTTTTTTCATGGTAGTGATTTTCGTGTCTTTTTTGGCCTATTTTTTCTTTCATAATTCTTTTTTAGTCATTTTCAATGTTTTCCCATCGTTCTATTTTTTTCTAGATTTGTTTATTATTTATTTTATTTTTTGTCTTCCTTTCATGATTTCTTTATTTTAATTTTTGCTTTTTTTTATAGTCTACCTTTTGTTTATTTTTTATTTTATGTTTTTTTTTATTCAGAGATACAGGAACATTTGTTATAGACATGTGAACATTTTTAAAAGTATATGAATAATTCTCTGTTTTTAAAATACATCAAAGAAATATTCATACTGTAATTTACCATTTTTAATTTACTATTTTATTTTTTTCCATTTCTAATTAATGAGCATATCTAAAAAATCCAGGCCAATTTTTCAAATTCACATAGATTTTTCAAACTCGTGTATATTTTTTGAATTCACAGCCATTTTTAAAATTATTTAATATATTTAGAAATTCGGGACAAAATTGATATTTTTAATTTTCTAAGAAATTGGGAAAATAGTTTTCGAATCCATGAACATGTTTCTAATATCACAATCATCGTTTGATTTTTTTAACAATATTCAAATTTTGGAATATTTCTAAAATTCACAAACATTTTATTAAATTTTGGAACATCTTGTAAAACTAATGAACATTTAAAAAAAATTGAAGTGCCGTGGTATTAGTTCGGACTTGAACTAAAACGACGACACTTATTTTGGATCGGAGGAATTATCATTTTCTAAATTCTTGGGGAAAATGAAATTCACGACATTTTTTTAAAAGTTGAACATTGTATTAATTTCTTCAACAGTTTTGAAAATAACTGCAGTAGCTAGTTTAGATATAAAAAATATAACAATCGAAAAACGAAAAGGCAAACCGGCAAAGTGGTCCGGGCCAATAGCATGCACATTTGTTCGCTGTGCGTGCTAGGACTCCTGCTGACTATCTGGCCGAACTCTCAAGAAGGTGCATGCCTGCGCTGCGCTAGTGGGCGGGTATTCAAACTTGAGTGGCAACAAAAAAAGATACATTCGCAGCAGAGCGACAGCCGCAAAAGTGGGTTGGCCCTATGCATTCCGTGTTTCACTGGGCTAGAGTATTGAGGTAATAGTCGTCCAACTTGTTTAGTTTTTCACTTATGTGAAGGAAATTTCCCTAAAGAAAAAATCATGTGAAGGAGATGCTCTAACAAAGAACACTTTTCTGATGGGGATAGATGGACCATCCTTCTGTTCTGAAAAAAGGAACTTATCTGAAGGAGATGTAGCGGCAATGTATGACCCAACGTGAAAGTTGAGAAGCCTCACGGCGGAGAATAATCATCAGTTGGCGTAAAATGAGGCTATCTTGTTTCTGAAAGGACGATGTAGTTAGGATCATATATGTTAGATCTAGGGATGCAGACACTGACAGACAAAGCCGGTGGCGATCACTGGGACTGCGATGCTGGTCTCTTTCGCCCAATGCAGAAATCAATTCCAGCAGGCCCCGATGGAGCAACCCGTGCCCGTCACAACAGAACGCAGGCCATGCTTTCGTACGAAGCACCCGTCCTCCCATCACAGGAATCAAACCAACTTCGGCAGCTTAATCAATTCCGCTTTGAAAGAGTCCATTCCATTCCATAGTATATATACTATTTATATTACAGTTGTGGGGCTGTTGATGACGACGACGACGATTGGCCAAGTTGCTCCAATCAAACAATTAATCATAAGTACACTTTACCATTAATTAATTACCAAGGAGAAAATTAAAAAAAAAGAAGAAAATGGAAATGATACAGCTGTATGTATTTATAGTTCTTGGAAAGGACATGCCAGAGTTGCACTCCCATGTCCCATCCTCCTCCTACTAGGGCTGGCTGGCTGGCTGGCTGGCCGCTGCTGCATCTGCTCTTGCACGCAGGGTAATCGTTATTGCAATCTTTCTCACGGGCCATTAATTTCCACCTCTCTTCCTCCTCCTGTGCACTGTTGCTGACTGATGATCACTGTAGTCGAAGTAGTAGTAGGAGTTGCACAGGTGGTGGTTGGCGAACGAGGCGGAGGCCGTGGCACCGAGAGCGGCGCTAGTCCTGGGCGGCGCTCCGCCAGATGGACTCGAGCTCGGCGGCGAAGAGCTTCTCCTGGCCGACGACGATGGTGATGTGGTCCTTGTTTTCGTAGACGGTGACGCGCGCCCGGGGCACCCGGGCGCCCACGGCGAGGGTGCACTCCACGGGGAGCAGCTCGTCGTCGCGGCCGTGGAAGAGGGCCACCTTGCAGCTCAGCTGCCCGGCGACGACGTCCAGGTAGGCGCCCATCTTGCTGGCGCTGAGGCACATGATGTTGTGCAGGGTGTGCCAGGCCGCGTTGTGGGTGTGGCACATGAACGCCTCGATCAGGAACGTCCTCATCCTGCAGCATAGAGTCAGTTAGCGCCCGGCATTCACTCTCTTCGGACCATATATGGATGGTGCATGTGCCGGCGAGCAACAGTAGGTACGTACAGCGCTGCCACTAATGGAAAACGAGAAAAATCTTTGCTTTGCCCCGTGCTCGCAACGCCTGCCATAGTGCCATCTGGTTGCGTTGCATGTGCCACGGCCATAACTAGAACCCGTTACTGCCGCACTCACTCCATCCACTTGCATTGGCTTCTGCTGGTGCTGGACCATGCAATGCATGTATGGCCCTATCATGGTGCGTACTTGCGCAATCCAGTAATAAAAATTGCGACTTGTAGCCAAACTTAACTCCCTAGATCTCAGTCATGCCATGCATGCATGCATATGGGTGAGAAGCTCATTTATGGCCCCCAAACTACACTGTCCTAGCTTTCAGGTTACCTTCAGCACGTACAGTGGAGTGGCACGCACCAGCAGGGGGGAGAGTATACAGTGGCATGGTACGTAGCACCAGCAGGAGGAGTGCATTATCTGCCTTGGTTCAGTGTTGGTAATGAACTACTCCTAAAAGTTTAAAAACCACAAGCTAAGGGCAGCGAGTCATGACACGCCGGCCATGTGAAAGGGAGTACGTACGTTTATTCTACAGTAGCAAGGGAAAGGGAAAGGGAAAGGAGGAGGAGGAGTGAGCACTGAGCAGTGAATGACCATCTATCTTCTTCACTTGTAGCAAGGGAAAGGAGGAGGAGGCCTTTCGTGTGGCAAGGCATGTGGTTCAGTCATGTTAGGTACTCCGCCGATCGACCGATCGGTCGACCGCACGACTCCACAACCGAAACAATTGAAGGCACACAATGACACAAGGTCTACGTATTAGCACTAGCACCAGAAGCTAGCTGGTCACTCACCGTCGTCCAGACGACACGTCCCCCGCCGCCGTCACGCACAGCTGCACAACATGCACCCCGGACACGTACGTGGCCACGATCGACGCACCGAATCCATGACATGCACGCAAACGGCAAGCTCAGCCTCGTCGACCCCGGCCCAATTTGCCTGCTGGGCTACATGTTGCCACTTGCCAAGCCAACTAGGAGCATAGCACGGAGATGGACGAAGCTCGCACTGCAAAGCACTTCATGATTCTGCCACCGACCTTTCTGTGAACTTTTCTCAACCAGAACAGGGGAGAGGACGGTACAGTAGGATCACAGTGGTACTACTACGTGCCATCGAGCTAGAAAAAAGGTGGGTGAGTGTACCGGCCGAAGACTTTTGTCTGCGGCCCGTCTTGTTCCGTGGCACATAAGTGCGGGGTCATGGCGCGCGGGGCCCCCGGCGGGTTTGCCGTTTATGGCGGGGTGGTGAGCCACCGCCAATCT
>CBMN010036977.1:78-21324 GCA_000582825.1 Hordeum pubiflorum
TAAAGGGATCCCCTCGATCCCATAGATGTCATTTGCTCCGACAAACGTGCGTTTAAAATTATCAGGAAAAACCCTACCCACATGATGTGCAAGTTTTTTCGAATCTCTTGCGGAATTTGGTTGTCCTGCCACCTCGTGAGAAAAGGTCACCTGAACACACGTGTCTGAGTCGGTACCGCTCCGTCTAGGCCCTTTTCCTGTTCACCTATCCGTCCGAGATCAGCTGCCTATCCTCCTCCGCTCCGTTACGTTTTCCTCCGGCCACTTTCGGCCTCCGGAAATTTGCCACCTCTCGTTATCTCCCCCGCGCAAAAGGGTTCGGATGGACGGATAATAACGAGGCGAATTTCGTTTCATTCTTATACAATTATCGCCCCTGGGTATCTTCGTCCGCGAAACCAAAAAAAAAAACGCATTAAATAATTCGAATCCCCTGTGCCGTGCGCTTTTCTTTTGGGCGATGGAAAGGCCGGAGAGGTAAGTCGTGACGCGACGTCCGCGTTTTGTTTGAGTGCACGTCCCGGTCCCTGTGGCGTCGCCCCAGTGGTCCGCCGCCGTTTAGCCGGGACGGCGTCGTACGTGGCGGCTCCGCCGGCCACACGAGAGCCGTCGGGGGCCTGACGCCGTCCGGGCGAGTGGTGGGAGATAAGGATTGGGTTCCTTCTCGCATCACGCTTCGTGGTGGTGGGGCTTCCGTGGTGGCCCGGGACACGCTTGGGTCGGGCCGATAGAGGAGAGGGGGAGGAGACGGTGGGCGCGCGCGGGCAGACGTGACTGACGCCGATGGGACGTGAGTACGGTGCCATTTTCCGGGTCGGGATTGGGAGCGACGGAAGCGAACGGGAAAGTGTCACGTGGGGTCGGCGCGCGGGCACCGGGAGACGCGTGGGAGCACAGCTAGGATTCACGGAGCGGCGGCGAGGTGGTGTCGTGGACTCTCGTGCCTGCCAGAAGAGAATCGTATCCCGAGTTCCCGACTCCCTGGCCTGGTCTGTGCGAGTTCGTGACATGAGATGAGTCGCATGACCAGAGAGAAAGCAGGAGTGGTTGCGGTGGTATGCATGCGTGCCGGTGCCGGCCGCGGTACAAGTGCTCGGCTGGTGGGTGCCCACTTATGCATGTCAGCAGATGCAGATGAAGAGGGAATTAACGACGAACATGGTTGAATCATTACCCATCATCATTCCGTAACATGGCGTTGGAGATTTTGTGACGGGTTGATCGATCTTGATGTTATCGTTGTTGTCATAATTATTCGAGATTTCCCCGTTTCGTTTTGTTGATACTATACTACCGTGTGCAATCCTTTGTTGGCCGGTTGGCCTCCATTTGTCGCAACCAAGTTCCAGCAAAAATAATAACAATGCACTTAGTTATTGCAATGTACAATTGCAGGATTTAATTAGAGTTCGTACGTGCTACAATGCTCGTAGCTGCCGTATGTATAGCGACAGTGATTGCATTCCATGTACGCACTGGCAAATTAATAAGAAAGCTCCTACTACGTGTTCTTAATCAATGAACTCGGCCCATCAAACAGAGACGCGGTTGGGTAGATTATTTTGTGTCGCACTGTTTCATGCCGATGTGATACGGTAATTACCTACGCCACTGCAAGGTGCGTAGAGTACGTCGCTTCCTCCATTTGCTTGCATCATGCACATCAAGACACGGTAAAATCATCCATGCAGCCAACGTACGGTACATGACATACAAAACCGACACTGCAGCTAGACCCGACCCCATGGGCCCTTGCCGTCAGTGGCGGTGCGTGGGAAGCAATGCGTGCCACACCTATCCATTGGCAGACCGCTTTACATAATTCCATCACTACGTTTGCCAAAAGGAAAGACTTCACTCACACGAAGCGAGCCATTATTCACGAGTGCTTAACTAGCTTAACCTACCGTTCGCTCTTCTCACACCAGACGCATGAATCATGTTGCATGCATGGACAATTGGACAAATTAACATCATTCTGATAACTACCAGACCGAGAGAGGGACCCGGCCGGTCCCCATCCGCGCCATCACGCACACACGCGGCATGAGAAGGGCATGTACTGACACAAATTAAACTTGATCATGCATGGAAAATGTACTTACACACGTCTGACGCTCACGTCTTAAACTTTTTTTTACAGCAGCTTACGCGCGCAGGAATGGCAGGGGCTTGGGCTGGGGCCAGGGCCAGGCTGATACGGAGTACGTGCAGACGTACGGTCGGATTCTTGCTGCAGCTTAACCGAGATCTGGGGGAGACGAGGCGGGTCGTGATAAAGTGCGTGGGGTCGTAGAGGCAGACCACGTCCATGCATGTAGACATATGCATGCACGGTGAGACCAGCTCCACGGTGGGCCAGGATGGATGAATGGATATCGGCAACGTGCGTCACGCAATCCAGACGGGTGGATCTGAAAATAGCAGTACGAAGCAGCAAGAAAAGCAATACTACGTCGTGCTCGTACCCATGACCAGTTCTTGGTATGAAGGTCGTACGTAGGTTTGCTATATAAAAAGTTGTAGCACTTGACCCATATAAATTCTGCAGGAATATTTCGTGTGCAAAATAAGTAAATAGTGATGTAAAGCGTTGTATATTAGTTTACAGAGGGAGTACATACTACCGTTCGAATTACGTTTGGATTGCAGACATGAATCAGACTCATTTCTCGTATAAAACTTGGAACTGAAATTCATGTGGTGTTCTATACTTGGGTTCCCTTGATATTTAATATGTGGCTCCGAGTGAGAGAAAAGGACCGGCATCGCACAAAAGAGAGAAAGAAGAGAAGAAAATGACACTGGTTATGATAAGAGAAGCGAGTCCGGTCCACAATTATATTGGCTACCCTGGTGTAGAAAAGCTTTGTTTTTCTCCCCCTCTCACCGTTCCGTCGCCATCTCTGTTCACAGTGTCTTCTTCAAGATTGGTATATTCTAGTATTGGTTAAATGAAACAGTATGTGATCGTCAAACTGTCGATTTTCTTCTCATGCTTTATTATTAGATGCAAATAAAACAAAGAAAATGGCTCAAAATCTTAGAAGAAACAAAGAGAAAAATTGGAGTACTTGGGAAGGGAACTGCGCGCACCTGCGTGCCTGCACGTGAAGGCCAAGGATGCCAAACGTTGCTCGAAAGGGACCTCGTCTTTCACTTTTGTTACCACCACGCAATGATACCAATCGTTGTTGGGACGCCATGTCCTCTGCTTTTGTTTCGATCCATACCGATCGTCGTTCGTTCAAACCATCCATGAAAGCTCATCTGGGAATCGCCCTGAAGTACAGTCTTGCTTTAGAAACGTCTCTCCTTTATTTTCCTTTGCCGCTTCAGCTCCAGGGTTTGGCGGGCGTTGGGCCGGGGTGGGTGCAGTGCACGCCTAATAACTTTGGGTTTTATGCCTTCTGGTGCCTGCTAAAAACATCTTCCTAAGCCGTCGCCGATTTTTGTAACCAACGTTTTCACAGCCACAAAATGATTCTACGTCAAGCATTTGAGGGAATTTACAAATGACGCGTTCCTTTTTCTCCCCGTTTGAAATCAGGCGGCCAGATGGGGTTACCCGTCGGTGGTTCCGTTGGTGGATCATGGCCGGCCGCAGGAAACGTGGGTCTACGATCTTGCTTGACGTGTAAGGTTGGCAACGTACGGAGCCAACGGAAAGGAGTAGCAGCCCATAGTCCAAACGGAATGCATGCGGTTTGCAACTTGCAAGTTGCAGCTGCACTTCACATCCTCCCCTCTTGTGTTTTTTTTCCTCTTCTCATAAACCATCTTTCGCTTTACCAATCTGGGAGACAACCTATATAATTAAGCTGGCATTGTGGCCTTTACTACTGGTAGTATATCTTGTGTGAAATCTTTCGCACTGCCTACCTAGTCACTGTGAATGATGTAATACGAAAAACATCAAATTTGGAAGAAACGGTCGCCCGGCAGTTTTGCAAATTTGAAACCGAAGACCTTCCTTAGTCGGGCTTTAGACAACCATTGTCTTGATTTAACCCCTCAAATCATCCCATATGGAGTAAGAAGAGAACTTCAGCATATGATTTGACTAACGGTGGTCCACGCAACGGGGACAGTAATCATCCGCCGGTGGCTGAGTGCGGGGAGGACCGCGTACTACATGATGGTACATTTATTTTTAAAACCAGAAAAAAAAAATCAACACCGCCAGCGAGCGGTACAACATACTAGGGTAGGAGTACTTTACTTGGAGCAGCAGTACAGCCCTACGATGTTAGCTCAACAATAGCGACGCAACATGCGTAGCACCACTCGGCTACGTACGTAGGATGACGAACCTAGGAGGGAGTATATTCCCCTCTGCTCTGTCCAAAAGAAGAAGGCGTCTCCTGCACATCGTTGGCACCAGAGCCCCAGGGACGAGGACTGCACCGCAAGTTGCAGCCGTCTCGTTTTCACCGGAACAAAAATAGGGCGGGAGGGAAGCGGGGCGCTCCGAAAAGAGGTTCGCTCGCATGCACAACACCGGCTCCCAATGGGGGAATATGCGCCGGCTCTGCCCCTGACATATACACCGTATACATTGCCTCGCATGCAGTTGGGTCGCTGGGTATGGGCGAGTTGGTATCTATCTAGGGACGTAGAGGCCGCGCCGGCCGAAAAGCACCGGGCCTAAACGCCCCGGTCGCTGTCCCGTGGCCGTGGCGTACAGATCCATCCTCCTCCTCCTCCACCCCTTCCCATCTTCATTTGGGGGCCATTAACCGGCTGCTTCAAAAGTCTAGGCGCCAAACAAAACATGTATTTTAAAGCGTTCCCAATTTCAGGACCACCCCCACTAGACGCCCCTCTCAAAGTGGACCTTTGAACCTGCTCTCCTCCGATGCCTAGCGTGATCTGCGATGCAGCTCTGCTTGGTGGATATACCACATGAACAGATGGACAATTAAAGGGGGGGAGAAAAGAAGAACTCGCTAGCTCCCTAGCGCAATCACATGCCGGATGCGGCTGGATGCGAGCGCAGATGTAGTAGTAACAAGGGGGAAAAAATGCAGGACAAAATGTCACATGCAGCCTTGTGACGAACAACATGTCTGATCTAACCGCAATCATAGGAAGCTTCAGAATGTAGGAAAGGGCCCCGTACGTCGCCGCTTCAAAGTCTCTGTACTGATTAATATAGTTTTAAAAATATCGTCCGACTTGATCAAGCAGCCTGAATTTGACGCCCCCTTCTGTTCGACGGTTAGAATCAGCCGGTGGTTGGCTGCAACCTTCATCTCCAAAATTAATAATGGCGCATCACTTTGGTCATTTGTCCCCCCTTGGACACAGTTACCTTCAAATCGATCGACTACTCCAACATCACATTCCACAAATTCAAAACAGTGCCGTGCTAACTGAATGTTACTGCACAATGATCAACAGTAGCATGCGCTGCGAGATTAGTTTATGGGAGGCGAGAGAGCGGCCTCACTGACTGCAAGTCCACAAGATCCTGCCTATGGTGCTACAAAAGTATTATTTTTCTCTTAACAAGTTTGCTAATCATGAAGGGAATCCTCCCGTCTAATCAGGCCCCATCCTCGGGGGAGGGAGAGGAATAATGCGGCGTGCATCACATTGGTTGTCTGCCCTGGGGAGCAGTAGCTGCCACTCTCACCAACTTCCCAACCAAGACAAGATGGAAATGGTGGTGCCTATTTGATTAATTCTGATGCTACTACACTATCAATTATACTTTTGTCTAGCCTTCACATAAATAAGTATTGGAAATGCGCCATTGGATCATTGGAGTAGGAGGGTTCAAGCAAAGGGTTTAACAAGCGAGGATGGCTCACTCACATGGGAGCTGTGTGCGCTTCAGTGGCACATCACATGCTTACCGAAAGGGGTTTCCTAGTAGCTGCCTGGAGCAGTGGAGGAGGATCTTGCCCTTGTGGGTGCATAATCTACTCCAATCTCAGCCTTTTCAGTTTAATATTGAGATTGTTTTTTTAGGATCATGCGTTTTTATTGTCATCATTAGCGTCGGTGCGCGAGAGCGGACACTGCACTATCAGAAGGCCACTGCACAAAACCTCCACAGACAGGTAGGTTGTCTTGTTAATATCCTTCCTGGATCTACCAAAATCACCTACAATTGAGGATTTTACAGGTAAAAGCGGAACACTTTTAGCTGACCTTTTGTCCTCGGCATATTGGAGGCAAAATAGCTACTAGGTTGACATTTTCGGTGAGTACAGTGTTACCATCAGCCTAAGACTGACTGGCATAATTATTGTTAAGCATTCCCTATGGCCTTTCAACTTGTGTGATCTATATAGAGCTGCCTAGTTATAGCTATAGCTAGTTCCTACCTAAGATTATCCACCAGCGTACGCCGTTGAGGGATTAACAAAGCGAGCAACCTAGCTGCCCAGCACCAACTAGCATGGATATACTTCTCCAAATTCCCTGCAATCTTTTCACAGATCCTATGGCTGGAGATATACTAATGCCCACTAGACTGGTGAATAACTAATTTTGTTCTTTAAAGCAAAGACAAGAGATTACAAAATTACCAGACTGGTTCCTTTCCATATTGATTAGAAGAAAAGCAAGGCGTCATGTGAAGGGAGCCTCAAGTCACATGCATGCTACCCCCAAGCTACTCTACACACAAGAACAGGTTGTTGATTCCTGGAGGAACAGGTCAGGTTTAGTTCGCTTCTCCCCGGCCCATAGGCCATAACACAAAGGATCAATATATATTTTTCCATCTCTGGTTACCTTTTTAACTCTTCTTTTTTGCTGAGCAAATATGGCCAGGTTGGGAGATCACATGGATCGATACGCTTGAGGCCGAGCTGTAATCAGCTCACATGGGGAAAATTGTTTCCAATCTACTCTTTGGATGTTGTTGGGGCGTTTCTTTTCATGCTACCACAACAAGGTTGAGCACCAGGACTGGTCTAGATTAAATTTACAATGACAGACTGGTAACTTTTCTGCGGGAATTACTCGGCATCTTTCTACAATCTGAATGTACAGTTGGAGAGTGGTTGGCCGACCACACACATTCTTTTCTTGGTTTCCAGAAAGAGACGTAGGAAGGGTGGGTATATACTTGGGTCACTTCCAATCCAACCCATCTGTTTCGTAGGGGGAAAAAAAAAGAGAGATGGGAAGGCGGCCGAATTTACAGCTAAATTGACATGTACTTACTGTTGGGCTGGGTGCATTGTACAGCTAGTGCAAGTGGGTGTGTGGGGTTCTACTTGTAGGAACCAGCTGCTAAATGCTAGTTAAGCGGCTGCTTTTGCATCTGGATTAAGCGTTTGCATGCTCGACACGAGAGCGAGACTAACAGCCTGGTTGATGTTGCGTACATGCATAGATTCCATTTTGCAGGCCCTACACCACATCCAACGGTATAGTATGATCAGTAGTAGATAAAGAACTAATGCTGCTCATGGCCTGTTTCTTACACCGGCTGGCGTGAAATGAAGGCAGGAGGTATCTGTCCTCCACAGTCCACACTGCAAATATTTTTGGCAGAGATCATGTGTGGGTTCCAAGCATAAGTACGAGCCCATAACTGCATTGGAGTGAACTAATTCATGTTGTAGTAGCACCGGCCGCCTAAAAAGATCACTGGAATTTGATCTACTGACTAGCTAGCATAGACACCAAATGAACTCTAATACTAGTAGGAGCATAGCATATGAGCATCTATCTACATTTGCGTGGATCTTTTCTTTCCCCCAACGGAGAGAGGAGAGGACACGGACGCATCATCTCCTCATCCATGATCCATCCAAGCTGCCCCTGGAGCCAACCAATAATTCGTCGCCTCCAAGTACACATGGAGGCATGTGGCATTCAAAACATTTTAAAAACCGGAGGGTGGCGCTGGTCCCCGCTGCGTTTCTGTCCGGGCCAAACCGATATGAGGAGGAGTAGATAGAGAGGGACTCGTACCGGACCAGCGGTCACACGCCACAGCACACACGCCAAGAAACCTTCTTCCCCCACCTCACCTGTGATTGATTCTGTGGTGAAAATACGCCAGGAATATATATATCTATCATGATTGGAGAGGAGAGGACTGACCGGACCCAGCCAGAGTTATTCGCCTCGGATCATGTGCTGGTTGCGCTTGATCATCGATCGACGGATCGCTCGTGGGCCGTGCTGTCGCGTGTGCATTTCCGGTTCAGGGGCATGGCATGGGCCAACCCAACAGCTTGTAGTAGTACCAAACATGCATGCATGCATGCATGCTTGTGTGTTTATTCATTGTAACGAACACGGCGTTTCCACGCTCTGTTCGTACCCCCTCCGGCCTTCCTTTCGTTTCCGTTTTTATTTATGTCCGTGGCGATGGCGACTGCTTAATTTGCGAGCGAAAGGAAATGCGCAGCGTCTCGATCAGAGAGGGGAAAGAGTGAGGCGCCACAGACCCACAAGAGGGGTTGGCCGGTTGGCCCCTGACTGAAGCGGTTTGGGAGATGGACGGACGGATGGTGGCCGTCCAGCTAGAGCAGAGAGGGACATCCTGCTCCTGCTCCGCGCTTGTTGGATCGGATCGGATCGGGTCGGAACCTGATGCAGAGGCAGAGCCCACCGTAGGCCCCATTAATCATCCCTGAAAAAGCCTGTAAATGACGGCAGTTTTGTGATGGAAACAAGGGGATTTTCATGGCGCTTGTCCGTGCATGCATGCGCGCGTGCGCGCCGCACAGTCTAGATAGCGGAGGCGCGGAAGTGATCTCAACTGGACAGGTGCGCCGCGGGGCGCCACTCGAGCTTGATCCCAATCCCATCGCATGCGGAACGCGACAAGTGGCGGCCGCTCCCCATTCGCTCGCGACGTGCTCCGTCACGTGACCTTTATCTTCCTGTTTCCTCCATTTCTTTCTTTCTTTCTCTCTTTCTTTTCACGTGAAACAGAATTTCAATCTTTCCACGCCAATGAAACTGCCCAAGGCTCGGCCTCGCCTCCCTTGCCCCACTCCCACTGTTACATCCAAAACGATCGTGCAAGCTGCTTCTTGGTTCTGAATCTGCAACTAGTGTCTCTCCTTAGGGCTTAGGGTAGGGTACACGTCGACACCAAACAGATCCTGATATGGCTACATTTAGGAGCTGGTTCTTGCAGAGTAGGAGCACCGATATAAGCTATGATTATCTGCATGACCTTGAGCTTTTCCATTATGGTAAAGCACGCACTAAAGACTGGCCGGGCCGGGGCTTGGCTGCACTGGTCACTGGACCAACCGCATCGGTTGGCTACAAGACGCCAAGGCTAGCAGGTCCACGCAACATCGCATTCATCACCGTGCGACCGCCATTAGTGCTGCCCATCCAACACAATGACCCACAACTTCCCGTCATGATCCAATCAACAACTCTGCCTGCTGCCTCTCCCAGATCAAGTACACGCTTCCGAAGCTACCGCAGGCCAATAGCTTCGGCTCCGGCCCGTGTGGAGGAGAGAAATTGCAAGGGACCGTGTGTGGACTTGACTGAAATGTTCCAATACAATGCGCGCAATAATAATCTTCCTAATTTCCCACTGAAATTGATCTTAAAACGAATTTCCCAGCTCCTTCTAGATTTACGACAACAGAATATGGACTACATCAAATACACAATCACACCCCGAACTGTATGAAGAGAAAAAGTGCAAAGTCATCATAATACTACAAGGCACGAAAAACCGCCGGTATGGATCCGCACAAGGCCTGGAAGCTTTTTAAATGAGAAATAATATGGGCGGCTTCAGACCGTTTCAATTCATTGGGAAGGCGAGTCGCCATACTGCCACGGGTTGAACTCGATGGAGCTCACGTCTGTCTCCTCGGCGACGGAGACGTTAGAGCTGTCTATCGCAGCCCGGTGCTCGGTGTATCTGCCATTGTATTCATACACCTCCAGGTCGCCCCACGGGGTAGGGGAGATGTCTTCCGTCATCTTGAACCATTTTGGAGTAAATTTCTCCCCCTTTGTGTCCCGAATTTTCTTCTCGGCTCGTTGTTGTTCTTCAAGCCTGAGAGCGTTCATCAACGCAAACATCAGATAAATACTGATGAAAGGCAAGCCACATTCCTCAAATGTAAATATAATTCGTGAAGTTGAGTATCAAGGCGCAACAACTAGCTATGGAAAGTATAGAAGTCAGTAATTACCTGCTCTTGTATGCCCCAGATTTAGACATGTCGCCCTTCTCAAGGGCATATCTGTCAGGCCTTAATCGGGAGTCTGAAGGCAAGAGCTTCTTAGGTGCTGTATCAAAGCTATTTATTTTGTGCGCGAAGTATGTATACTGGTACTTGTCATTTGGTGGAGCAGGAGCGGCTTTCCAGACCTGGGACAAGTACAATTTCAGCAGCAGCCAATATCCACTAGTAAGACAGCACGCCTAATATGACCTACACCCTTGGTACTGATGAATACTGAAAGAAAGCCTTACCTCTTTTAGCTCGGTCCCTGGAAGAGGATCACCTTCTTGATCACAAGGTTGGTAACTCATGGACTTGTTCCATTTTCCTGTCATCATTATTTTTGGTTCTTCAGCTGCAGTATATACATACCCATCCACCTCGAATCGGCCAGCCCTGACATAAATAGTAAAATGAGATGGGCCTACAATGAATTGTGTTCCATTTTCTTGTCATCACTATTGTGAACTAGAATGAATTATTGAGCACTATGAATGAAAACAACTCAAATATATGAGGCCGCATTGTCATGGGAGATAAAGATCAGCAGAACTACCACAAAATACTAAACTGAACAAGGACGGTTATAATACTAACATACCCAAACCAGCCGCATGGCTGGAAATACAGCACAGCTTTGTCTCCAGTTGTCAGATTTGTCAAGACCATCTCTCCAAAAGAGTCAACCCATGTGCGCCCAAATATCAAGTTGTTGACCTTGGTCAGTGGTGGTACCAATTCCAACACAACACCAGATTTTTTAAGTGTCACTCTAGTCCTGTGATGAAGAAACGCGTTCAGAAGTTAGATATACATAAATGGTTTCTACAGAACCTTGAAATCAATTTGCTATTTTGACCATAAGCTTTTATAGAAGCTTTCAGACACAAATATATCCATACAAAAAATTGTATCTCAATCAATTACCTTCCAACTGGATACACTTCCACTGAGTTTCCCAAGAACTTTGTCTTCAACTTCGATGTGATGTCATAAGTAAAATGATCGTTCTCACAGTGAGCTACACCCATCGGAGGATGATGGCTTACCTATGAAAATAAAATTAATGAAAAAGTAGACTAGGAGAAGTAAATACAGTAAACAAAATGCAGAATTGACATGGCTGATTAACAAAAGATAATTAAGAGTGAGATGGCGCATCTGTATGTAAACTATACACTTAACATACACTTGTTCATTGGTGGGAAGTGAAAAGGTAGCAAGTGCACATAAAAAAATACTCCCTCTGTAAAGAAATATAAGATCATTTAGCTCACTACTTTAGTGATCTAAGAAGTCTTATACTTCTTTACAGAGGGAGTACTTCCAAGTATGATGACCATCCCCAAAGTTAATTCAGCTTGTTTTTGCAATTGCAATATTTCACATCCATCACTAACCTGCTCAGCAATAAATGTAATACCCTGGTGGTTAACCATCTCATACGTCTCTCCAAGGATGGGATTGAAAGGTTTCCACGTACGGTGGTAGGCTAGGTAGGCTGACAAAGCCCATGTAGCTGAAAAGTAGGGTTCAAAGCTCAGTCAGCCAGAATATTGCATTAGAGTAGAATTGCAGGTGAGGGAAGGGCAAACTCACAAGCATATACCATCCGCATGTGCGGATCCTCACATTCATCTGCTTTGTCTAACAGGTCACAATATTCCATCAACTGCATTCAGTATAAACAGCTGAAATATTAGTAAATAATGGTTGTAAAGATGCTGATAATTTATTGCCTGTAGACTCCATGCGATGCTTAGGCAAGAACAGGAAGAAACGGGAGAGAAATCAAAGAACGACTGGTTATTACAGATCTTCAGAACGACTATCAATAGAATCTCACAAGACGATTTAGGTTCTGATTTTCAGTATATACCTACGACACTACAGTGACCAAATTTTACGACTAAGAATCAACAAAAAAAACATATAGTACTCCCTCCGATCAATATGGATCAGTGACAATTAATATGGATCGGGGGAGTAGCTAACTTTGATGAACCTTGACAGAAAAAAGTTTACTGAAGGGGTCAAGTACTACTGATTCCATACAGACTAAGACTAGGCACAGAATCAAAAAACTGCAGACACATTGTTCAATGTGTCAATTATGCAGTCTGTGGACTCTTGTCACTCTCCGTGGGGCTTTGACCTTGCTTCACAGAACAATTGTTGCATTTTCACACTCTGCCCTGTTCACTGTTTCTGTATGGTACAGTAGCTAAGGTATACAAACACTGAGAACTCTAAATCAGAACATAACAGTACAAACCTCTGCCATTTTCTGAAGCATTGACATCGGCTCAAAGATGATGACTGGAAGTGTAACAAGTGACGTTACATCTGATCCTATGTACTTGTTCATCATCTTCCAGTAACTGTCACGATCCTGCAAGTTGACCGCAGTGTCAAAAACAACATAAAGTGCAGCTATAATGGTATACAACTGAATTTTGAGGGCTTGTAAGCGCCTCATCGCTTTAATTGTTTTAGCAAGTAAACCAAGCACAGTTCTCAGAGTAATAGTTTCCTCTAGGAAGAACACCATAAAAAGGTGAAATGTTTATTGCACAACATGGCAGTCCTTATTGAATACTTATCAGCCATCCACGACGCATATCATCACACGAGATACATAAAAGTTATAGTTTCATAGAAACCAACAGCACAAAATAAACAATGGCTCATTCTCACTAGTAATAACTCTTAGGGAGAGTTCTGATAACTGCAGTGTCAAAAACAGCATAGAAGTTTAGCAATGGACACAATAATGGTGTAGAACTAAAAATCATGAGGGGTTCTGAGTGGCTCATCGATTTACGTTTTAGCTAGTAAACCAAGCACGGTTATCAGAGAAATAGTTCCCTCTAGGAAGAACACCATAAAAAGGTGAATTTTTTAGTGCACAGCATGGTGGTCATTATTCGTGTGTCGCCGTGGAATTGGATATATACGGAGTAGTTTCTTACGATTTAAACTATGTGAGAAATTTCTGCATAAGAAAAAACAAACTTAACATGAAAAGTTTTGCATGTCACAATTAAATGCAGTGTGATTTAAAACCAACTTAGAATGCACTGATGCATGTTGCATGGTAGAGGATTCTCATGCGTACATCGCACGGATGCTAGTGGATCAAGCTAGTAAATCTAACGACTACAACAATTTTGATGCTGTGGAAGCACGCATGTTGAGATAATTAGAAGTAGTGGGGATCACTCTCTTAGGTATATATAGGATAGGATTATCACTGAACCTATACAGTTGTAGCCATGGGTTCACCTCTTAATAAATAAGATTGGATAGATAATTAGAGGGTCCAGAGATTCAGATGACTAAATAGGTGGTATTTTGGTAACCTAATGACCAACACGAGTACCATGTAAAACCTCGTCAAAATCCAATTTGCTAAACTAATTCAGATATGCAGTGTCTCTGAAAGTCTGAAGAATCCACTAGGCACATTGTTAAGATGTTCTTTTTACAAATAAGACTACAGAAGTGTGCTGACCTCAAATTAAAGAGGAGAATACTGTTTTAAATCGCATGCTTCCAGGAGTTTTAGCTTCACATGTGGTAGAACTTAGTTGCATGCTAAGCGCTTCAAAGATAACACCTCCATAAATATTTTTACCAACAAAATGTACCTTATTCTCGAAGTGGAGGTCCAGTTTAAGTATCTTTTGTTGAATTGAATACAAGGTTGATTGGAATGTAAAATATTATCGATCATGTCCAACTCTTTGTTTATCAAATACTTTCTTTAGGATAAGTTTATCAAATACTTCTGATGACCTAAGAAATGCACTCACATAGCATCAATGTAAGCCCCAAAACACTATATGTATGATTAAAGAGTTCATTAGTGCCTGAAAAAGAAATACAGATCCAGAAAACAAGCTTCAGCGATCAGTTTCTCTTATGCATACAGATTGATTTTATATTTTAATTTCAAGAGTTGATTTCATAATGGCTGAGTGTCTGAAACGATATGAGGTTATGCATTCCCCAAATGATGGATTATTGCTAATCCTTGATCCTCACCTCCTGTTTCCATCGCCCCTTCATAGCCTCTGCTTCCGCATCGTCTGTGCCTCCATCTGGGTTGATAACTTCAAGCCCTTCATAGCCAACCATCCTGTAGAGAGCACAAAACTGTTCCTTAATTGTTTGAAAGTGCCAAGTAACGAACACAGTTTTCTTCAACTAAAAGAATATATATTTACACGGAAGACAGATAGACATCCGACAACAAGCACATTTCAGAAGAATTCAAGCCCCAAAAGGCAAAAGAGAAGAATAAAGAGAAGAGACGCCAAATGATGTGCATGTCGTTTTTGCAGTATGCCAAACTTAAATCTGCATCCACCACTTGCGCCGCAATTGAGTGCGGAGCACACCCTATCTGCTTTGAATCGCAAATAAAGAAATTGCATGTAATTGAAAAACAGGACAATTACAATATCCTATTTGAGGCATAACATGCTAGTATACTATATATCCAGAAAAAGAATCAACTTCAACCAATTGTTGATCATATCATACTATTATTAGGTAGGAATTGCTTTTTCTACATACTGAACAGACAGATCAGTGCTCTCTTCAGTGTCTACAAAATAGCAACTAAGATACTTCACCGGGCAGTGCAACCGCTGAGCTACTCACCAAACGACAGTACGAGATCATGTAACACTACGATCGCTAAAGTCTCGAGCTTGGAACTCAAATGAAGCACGTAATTCCACAATTCGCAGAAATCAGCTCGCTGGGTCAACACCAAGGAGCTGAGATCAGGCGTGGGAGCATCAGATCAAATGGCGGAGCGGCAGCGGTAAGCATATGCATAGTTCCCGAAGAAATCGGGAGAGCTCGAGGCGGATCTGAAGAGAGCGGGTAGGTAGGCCGGCGCGGAGACTCACCCGTTGACCGATTTGTGCACGGCGGTGCCCCAGCTGCGCACGCCCGCGGCGATCGAGGAGAAGAAGCCTCCGCCACCGCCCGACGACGCGGCCAGGTCCTGGTCCTTGGACCCCATCGCCGGCGATCTGCGCGGTCAGAGGGAAGCTCACGCGCAGAGGAGTCGGGGAGGGGGATATGCTAGGGTTTGGGACGGCGCACGAGGAGGGGGCGCCCGCTAACCCCTGCCTTTGAGGTGGTGGTAGAGTAGCGCTACTGAGGAGAGGAGGAGAGCGGCAGCGATGGCGACGTCGCCGTGTGGGAGCAGGAATACTACAACGAGACGAGAGAATTTGGAACGGCCGCGGGTGGTGAGAAGAAAAGGGCAAGCAGGCGGCGAAACGAACCGGCCGCAGCGCAACGTGGGTGGGCGAGATGACCACGATGCCCTCGTCTCGCTGATTCCGCCCCGTTTACGATTCCAACTCTGTCGCCAGTGGACCGTTGCCCTTTCTCACTGCCTACACCGGCGATTTCTTAGCTACAAAGTCAGTAGTCCAACTCCTCGAAAAAAAAAACAGTAGTCGAAAATCTGATTTTTGAAGTCTCTATCTCTACTCTCTACCTAATAATAACCCATCGATAGCTTCTGGTCGTACGTCGTCGAAGATTTTACAAAAAGGCCCCTCTGTTTTACCGAATTCAACCCGCAGTCCTATATTAAGTGGAAAAAACGTTTCGTTTTTTTATAAAAAAGCCCCTGGGCAGCGCCACTCCGGCGCATCTCGCCAGCGCGGCAGCGTCCGCCCCTCCCCCCCTTCTCCTCCTCCCCTCGCCGCCGACCGTTTGCGTCCTCCGGGCAAAGCCCCCGCACGGATCCGGCGGCGGCGGGGTCTCCGGCGTAAAAACGGTTCAAGATATTCTTTTGGGCTGCAGATCGAGATCGAGCGGCGGCTCTCCCGATCCGATCGGGAACAGGACGACGACGGCATGGCTCCGGGAGGCGGGGAACGGCGTGGAAGCGACGGGCGTCGAGGCGAGGCGGATCAGGTCGGGATCCAGCGCGACGGTGCGTAGTGGAGGCCGCCTGCGGCGGCGCTTCATGGCCATGGCGGCTCGGCCTGCTCCTGGGAAGAAGAGACGAGGGAGAGAGAGGAGGTGAGATGGAATGAAGAGAAGGGGGAGTCGGGACGGCGCGGCTACCTGCTGCTGGTCCGACAGCAGCTCCGGTCGCCGGACCCAGGTTTGTGTCTGAATTCCTCCCCTTTCCGCTGCACGATGGAAGGTCCTTCACGGCCGGCGTCAACACATGTGGCTGCTTGCATTCTTGCCGCCGTCTGAGCTTACTTCGTGGCGGTGCTTCCTCCGCCATGCTGCCGGTCCAGCTCCGCATAACTCCTTCCTCCTAGCCATATGCAATGCACTAGATGCAATGAAGTAATCGTCTGAACCTGTGGTAACCTGCTCCTTTTGCCCTTCAAAATGTGAGATTTTCTCTGGTGACTTTGCAGTTCCTGTCAAGCCAAGCAATCTTTAGCAAGAACTGCATCCACTCCTCTCATAGTCTGATCTAATTTCTGTCGATGAAATTCTGCATCCACGTCTCTCTCTCTCTCTCTCTCTCTCTCTCTCTCTCTCTCTCCGTGAAAACCCTTGCTGAATTTTTATGGTAAGAGTGCTCCCTCCTGTTACATACATTTCATTGGGTACAAAACAAATTATTCTCTGGCTAATTGTAGTAGAATTTAATTAGGAGGCAAGTAATTATGGGTGATAACTACTTAGTTTATTTTTGTACTCTTAGAGTCCTGTAGGATTTTGTAATTTGGCTGAGATTGGTTGTCTGAATCTGATTTTGATTCTTATTAGTCTCTGTCCGTGAACACCATCCGATGTTCGCCCATGGTCCACACCTTGCAAGAATATTTGAGGCATGTATGAAGCTAACTGTGGAATTTCCTGATAGTCGTGTACATGCCCATGTTTCGTTTGCACAAGGTCAGGTCATACTCCTTTAGTACGGGTGTTTTATTACTCTTTTGCTGGGAGGATTGACGATGTAATCTTGGCGATGCTCCTCCCGTCACTTACTTGCCCCAAATCTCTTAACTAATCCTTGGCTATGGATACAAAAAAGAATAGCAAGGCTCGTTTCAGGAAGGTGGTGAAAAAAGTGCAGCAACTCCTGAGCTGATCCTTCAAATGGAGTTATCCCAGGATAAGCCTACCGAATGAAAAAGGTACAGAAATTAGTAATCTTCTTTCAACCAGAGGGTTGTGGTCGCGAGAAGGTGCTGGATGTCAAGTTTAGTTTAAGAAATGTCTGCATCCCCGAGCCTGTGGTGCGCATGGTCCATCACCGAGTCTGGTAGTTGCTGATTCCCCATGTATGCATTACTTATCTATGGTATCTATGGTATAAGAAAAACAGCCCAACCACTAGGACTTTAGTTTATTTTCTTTTTCTTCTTACTTGGTCAACATGCGTTTGTAGGCTCACTCTATATGTAATAACCACATGCCATCTGATTCTGACTGAGCAACTCTAAGGCAATGGATCAAGTTGATTAGTGAAATTCAACCACTATTCTCAGTATGCATCAGTGTTTAGTCTGCACCAAGGTTTGAACACATTGGTTCAGTTAATGACGATACTATGTTGGCTATCACTTTTTTCAGACTGATATGTAGCTTATACAATCAGTGAACAAAGGAAAATTGCAGCAAAAGAGTTTAAATAGGCACACAGATGAGCCACTGAGTTGAAATAGAGGATGTAGACCTATGACGGGTCCTGAGCGATGTTTATTAGGTTGTATATTTTTTCTCCCATTGCAACACACGCTACTCGCCAGGCTTCAGATCGAGCGACGGCGCTCCCGATCCGATTGGGACATGATGCAGGAGGACGGCGGCAGGCCTCCGGGAGGCGGGGAACAGCAGGGAGACCACGAAGCGGCGGACGTCGGGGCGAGGCGGATCAGGCTGGTATCCAGCACGGCGGCGCGGAGGCCGGCGGCGGCGACGCCCCATGGCCTTGGCGGCTCGGTCTCCTGGAAAGAAGAGACGAGGGAGAGAGAGGAGGTGAGATGGTGAGAAGAGAAGCAGAATAGGGACGACGCGGCTTTCTGCTGCTGGTCCGACGGCGGCTCCGGTCGGCGGATGCAGGTCTGTGTCCCGATTCTCTCCTCACTATCAAAAAAAGTATGTCGCGTCGTTGCTAACTGCTAGATATGCCCTTCATAAGTTAAGCTGGTGGCCAACAACAATCTCCAGGTCGCGTGAGAGTTCAATGGCATGGGCATCCTCTCCCGTGATTGATTTTGTATGGAAGATTTTGCTGTGGTGTGTGTGGGCAGCACCCATGAGTGTTGGGGTACATGTTCAGTATACATAACAGCTTCTTTGGTGACTTCATCATCTAATGGTCAGATACATAACAGCTTCTTTTCTTTCAGGCACAATAACATATGGGATCTGATCAGTTATGACAGGAAAAAGTGTGAACCTGGAGACATGGATGAGTGAGACAAGTGGAAGGGGTGTGTGTATGGTGCATACATATCAGCGATGATAGTCACAACTTGAGGGTTTTTTCTCACTTGCTCGGTCGCAAGTGCATCATTGCTTAGCTGTGGGATTGAGATTGCTACACTTCAGTCAGTAAATGAACAAAAAGCTAGGACTGATCTTTTAGTTTTGCATCATATATACCAAATATATTTATGTGTCAGTCGTGTGATGCCCTTAGTGGTGGCAACAACAACCTATTCTGTTTGTTCCCTGTTTGATACAATACAATGATAATTCTATCTTTGTGCAATCTGAAATATTCTACGAACAAACTAACGGTTGGAGGTTTACCTTTTATTTTTGTTGAGGGGTAAGAACATTTAATTAAATCGTTCGCACGAACTGAACATGGTAATTAATACGCAATGCATATCCCAGAAGTTTTGTCCAATAATGAAAAGCTTCAACAACAACACATATGAGATGTGCTGCTTCAAACCAAAGAAGGCCTGCTATTTAGTTGAGCAATATCAGAAGCATGGGAAGTTGCGAGATGCTTGTTCAAGGTTACATCTTCTCTTTTTTTTGTTTGGAGAAAATCAAGGTTACATCTTCTGTCTACGGCAAGTGTTTTGTTTGGGCCAAGCCAAAATAGTTAAAGAAAATAATAAACTCTTCCCAACCAAACAACCAACTATCTGTAAAACTTCCCTAAAAAATGCCCTGAAAAACTATGCTGTAAAAAATCTGAACACAATAAATATAGCTTAAAAAGGTTCACAGTTTTATACATACTTCCACACTATTTTTGTTTCAAAAAAACATGTTCGCACTAAAAAAACATAAAAAATTCCAAAAAATGCTTATGTTTTAACTAAAAAATGACCATTTAGAAATGTACACTTAAAGATTCCCAAATAAACATTTACAAATATAAAACAAAAAATATATTTTCAAAAAATCTGTTAAAAATGTTTTTTCAGAAATGTTCAAATTTTCATAAAAACTTTAATTATTCTTAAAAAATGTTCCATTTTACGAAAGCATTAAGTTTTATTAAAAATAAGGAAATTTCCATGTTTAACCATACAATCGATGTTTATTAAAATTATATATGAATAATGGTGCACAATGACACATGTAGCAAGTTGTGTCCCTTTTTTCGCCCGGTGCAACGCACGGGCATTTGTACTAGTTATAAAAAATTCTTAAAAAATACAGACATACGATGTACACTACTTCTACTTTTTTTTCAGGTGAAAAGAAGATTCTTATTACTCACGGTGACTTCTCAGCCATTGCAAAATTACTACAAAATCTAACCCCAAATGCAACCAAAACAGTGCGAGGGTTCTACGGGGCCATAGGCAGCAAATTCATGACTGACTTTATTCTACGAGCGACTACAAAGAGTAAAAGAACTCTCCCTAACCTCAGTAGCGGCCAACCTCCTAATCTCCTCAATGAGAATACGGTGAGCCAATCTATCATCTAATTGTGCTTTGATCATCACCACCGCCTCAGCACAATCCATCTCGACCGTAATGGCCATCTATGTGATGTAAACGGCCAGCTTCAGTCCCTCTCTACATGTCGCTAGCTCCTCCGCAAGCGCATTATCACATGCGTGGATTTCTCGACATGCACTGTATATGATCTCTCCCCATTCATCCCGGAGGATCATACCCCCCTGCCGACCCTGTAGAGGCGACGAAGCTTCCATATACGTTGAGCTTTGCATGGCTCGACTCCGGTGGGATCCAGCGTGGCTCTTGCTTGGGCACAGCCTGCACATAAGATGCTGACGGGGATGCATGTACTGCCATCTTTCACCATGTTACCGTTGGGGTACTGTTTGAGACATAGTAAAGAATTGATATACCCATGCAGGAACCGGCGTGATGCTTCAGTAGGGGGTGGCTTCTTCTCATGCGTAATTTCATTCCGCACATGCCATATCCGCCACATGACCATGAGTACTATCATGCGTGTCGTCTCATCCAATGGCTCTAGGAGCGAAAAGAGCCACTCCGGACCAGTATTGCATATCGCTTCAACTCTCGGGATGTTCCAGTCCAAAGCCATGACATGCCATAATTCCTTCGCTAGTGGACACCTAGTGCATGGAACTCATCCTCTCGTTCCACACCACATAGGGGACATGTGTTAGAGGTCTCAAGGTGGCGAGAAAACTTATTCGCCCAGGTAGCGAGTGAATCAGTTATAATCCTCCATGCAAACACGCGTACCTTCGGGGGAGCAGGGCACCCCCATATGATCTTCCAGATAGCGCCCATCCGGTGCCCTGCTCGTGGCTGTAGCCGATGGATGCTCGCGCTCGTCCATGGCGAGGCAGTAGGCGGAGCGAACAGTGAAGATATTGTTATTCTCCGGCGCCCATGCGATGATGTCGTCGGTGAAGTGGGGTGATGTACGAAGACTCGATATCGCGTCGACGTCCGTCGGGCGGAAGTAGCGGCGAAGCAGGTCCATATGCCAGGTCCCGTCCCCCTCTAAAAGCTCGGACACTCTCCTCAATCGGCATGTGCCCTACTGATACGTCCATTTTGCATCATGATTTTCTACTGTTATTTATTATGTTTTGTTAAATAATAATGCTTTAGGGAGTGATTTTAATGCCTTTTCTCTCATA